>VXBN01009794.1:33868-111012 GCA_013397395.1 Sinosuthora webbiana | reverse complement strand
CGGGCCGCCGCGCCCCGCGGGGCCGGAGCACAACGGCGCGGGGCTGCGGGGCTGCGAGCCGGGCGCCGCGGCCGGCAGGGCGGGGGCTGCCGGGGCCATCGCTGCCATCAACATCAGCGCCTCCACCTCCAAGTTCCGTGAGTGACCCGGGCCTGGGCACGGGGGGCCTCGCCTGCTGCGCTCAACCCGCTGTCCCCGCTGTCCCCGCTCCCTCCGCTCTCTGCTGGCGCCGGGCTCCGCTCTTTCCTTCCCCGGCGTGGGGCTCGCCTCCAGAGGCTTCTCTAAGAGAAGTCAAACGGGCTGAGGCACCTTGGAAGGCGAAAATGACCTTTCCTCGCACAGCGCCCCAACTTCTCCTGCTTTGCTGTCACGGTAGATGTGGATTTGGAGCTGGGAGCGTGGGCATGGGCAGGGGTCTCGGCTGCTGCTTCTTCTGCAGCCTTTTAGCTCAGGTCGTGCTTTCCTACAGACTTCGTCTCTGAGCCTGAAAAGCCTAGAGATGAATCGGAAGCCCGTGTGGGATTGCTGGCGGTAGCTGTGGGCAGAGCCCCTGGAAGGGACGAGTGCCTGCAGAGGTCTGATGAGAACGATAAATTTACCCAAGTTAGCCCCCAAAACAGAATCATAACATCACAGAATGGTTTGGGTTGGAAGGGACCTTAAAGACCGTGTTGTTCCAGCCCCCTGCTTGGGCAGGGACACCTTCCTCTAGACCAGGCTGTTCAGAGCTCCATCCATCCTGGCCTTGAGGGTTCCAAAATGGCTTTTGCGTGTAGTTTCTAATAAAAATGACATTTTCCCTCTATTTTTTTTCTGAGCTAGGATCGAGGGAAGGAAAGAGATTTTGCTGTACATTTTAGTTCTGTGCATTTTTCCAAAAGTCACTCTTCTGGGCAAAATAGAGCTTTTTTTTCTCGTGGACTGTCGGAAAACTTGGATTTGGATGGTTAAAAGCATTCCTGAAAGTGCAACTGTGTAGTTGCCATGACAAAATTTTGATGGGAAATGCACAGTGTGTGTCCTCCCTGCTTTCCCCAGTGCTCTCCCACCTGACCATGTCCAGAGGTGATCAAAACCTCCAAGTTCAGGCTTCTGGGTTTCTGCTTTTTTGGGCAAGCCTGGGTTTTGTGGCACATGGCCAGGGCTGGCTGCTTTGAAGTTAAGACTCCCAGGCTCTGTGAGCTCCCTGGCACTTTGCCTGCCTTGCTTCTCAGGGCTCCAGGTACCTTGGGGTGGCTTCTGAACCACTGAGACAGTTGAAATGAGATGTTGTTTGACCTTGCTAAACTAGGCTCTTCAAGTCCTAGTCCAGACATTCAGAATCTTAGTTTTTCCTTCCATTTCAGAAAGAAAATGGTTTGCAAGCTGGATCTCCAGCGAGTGGGAAGGTGACTTTCCAGCTAATCCACAATTTATGTCTGAGGGGGAGAAGCAGCAGCAGTGGATCATGATTTTGCTTAGGGTGTGGTTTTGGAGTTCTTGTTTTCACTTCTCCAGCACTGCTATCCCAACATAATATCTTACTGACATACGTGTATTTTTAAATTATTTTCCTGCAAAACAGAAATTTCTCTAAGTGAAATTCATTAGAACTTTTCCACACCTTTGTGCTGTGGATAGTTGTGGTGGTACATGTGAGGGAACAAAACAAGTCCAGTGAAGTTGTACTGACTGAGAACCTAAAGGAGCTGAGTTGTTGCTGCCTGTTTTTTGTCCTGGCTCTGACAGAGCATCCTTTAATCACTGTCGTTTAATTTTCACACATAGAACAAGGGAGAAAGGTGGCTTTGGATGTAACAGCTTTTCTTCTACTTAAAGCAACGTAAGAAAAACTTCTCTGTTGTAGTAAATGTAAAACTTAATATTTCTGGTTGATCAGTTTCAGTCACAGCTGTGGATTTATAAAGCAGTGGTGCTGTGGAGAGTGTTTTTCAAAGTTCATGAGGGAGAAAAGAATACGAAGAACTTCTAGTACTTCAAGGAAAACTCTTCCATAATGGTAATTTCAGCAGAACTTGGTTGTGGTGACCAGTGAAGAGTTTCCGTTTTGTTTCTTTTATCCTTTTCAAGGAAGGGTGGTTCTGAATGCTGTTGGTGCCGGTGCCGTTTGGGACAGGCACACGTGTGCCTTGGCATTGCCATTAAATATGCTGCCTCCCCTGTTGCATAACATTGTTCGGTGCAGTGTGTGTGCATTGCTGCGTGGGCAAGTGGGCTGATGAAGGAAAAGTTACTTCTACTAGCCAGCCTTGGTGCAGGCTGAGAAACAGCTTGTAAAAATAGAATAGAACTGGAAGCAAGCACGGGGCAAACTCATCCACTTGCTAATGTGTGCTGGGATGTGTCAGGCAGGGGGGCAGAGCAGAATCTATTGTGAAAACGTGCACATGGGGGCTGAGAAAAAGGAAAGCGCAGGGCCACGGTCTGTAGAGAACTCTTGGACAGCTGCCTGAAGAGTTTGTCCAGTTTAGCAAAATAGTGAGGATTGTAGGGTGCCCTGCTAATTGAGCAGTAAAGTTTCGTGGGTCTCACTTGGTGCGATGAAATGCAGCTTCGGAAAGATGCTTAGTTACTTTGTTTCGTTTTTGTTGCCAGAATAAATGACAGATAATTGTCAGACTGGTGTCTGCATGCTTGGCAGTGGGTTGAATCAGCCATCCTGCTCTGCCTCTTGCTTTTTAGATTTGAAAAAGTGAGTGTGTGTAAGGTTTTATTGCCAGTTTCATGGGGGATGTGTACCTGCTCTTGGTGGGTTTTTTTGTTCTGTCTTTTTTTTTTAATCTTAGTGGATTTTGCAATTCTTTTCATTGAAGTTCATATCAAAGGATTTGGTAGCTTGAAGCAGATTGTGTTTCCATTATGACTACAATACTGATATATCTGGGTTATGATAGCTCATGCATATTCTTCTCTTACTGAAATGGTTTCACTGCTGCATTTCACTTGAAGTCTTCTTTTTGAACTTTTTTTTTTTTGTATGGAAAGCAGCAGTTGTTGCTCAAGCTTTACTTGTGAAGTCTTTAATAATTTTCTGGGAAATACTGAATTCTCTGGAAAACACTGACTTCTTTTGATTCTATCAGACTGATTTCTCTCCCAGCCCCACCTCCCCAGCCTTGCTGGAGTTGGATAAAATTCTGCATTCTGGCATGCTTTCTTACAAAATGTCACTGTCACTTCCCAGAAACCAACTAAATTGCACTTGGGGAATGGAAGCTGTTGGGGAAATCCTTTTAAATCTGGAACACCTAAGGTAGGGATAAGCATTTAAGCATGATATCCTAAAAAGAGAGAAAAATAAAAAATTAAAGGGCAATTTGTCTTTTCTTTGCTAAGAATCTGTGTGATTCCTTCCCTGCTGGTCTTGACCTCTTGTTCTTGCTGAGTTTATGGTTGGAAGGTCTTTAGTCCAGCCTTCACTTCTGTGTGTGTAAGCACTGGAGGGGAAAATGGATGTTACTAACTTGTGATAGTTATTAAAATTTTAAAGTACTTTGTTTTCTGGATTAGAAGAATAAAAATAGTGATTGTTCAGTTTGTAGTCTTGGACTTTTAGCTATGTAAATATTGTGGTTGGCTTAGGTTCAGAACTGAAGTGTGGAAATCAAATGACATAGTACTTGTGAGAGGCTTTTGAATGAGAATGAAGCTTTTCTAGAATGTTACTGTGAATTTATCAGTAAATTTTCTATGCAGACTTTTCCATGTAAGTTTTATGGGGCTTTTCATAAAAGCATTTTGTCCTTTACCTGAGCAGCATGTCTAATGGGCAGACCTTTCTGTCTGCTGCTGCTTTCTCTTTCCATATTGTTAAAAAAAAAATAAAATTAACATCTCAACAGCCCGTTAAAATTATTTTGCAGTGTTCCCAAATCGTACTTGACTATTTTCTTTCAAGTTAATAGGGCTCATTAATATGTTTAACCAGATATGGGCGTGATTATACATGGAAATCTTAAAGCAGGACTTGCTCTTATGTTCATGCTGACTCCAGTTTAGGATTTTCTGTGGAACAGAGTGGTTCTGTGCAGGCCCATCTTTTTTGGGCTAACAAAGTAAAAAGCAAAAGCTCCGGTTTTGCTGCAGGGTGTAAGCAGGAATAGTAAAGGTGCTGCTCCTGAGAAGCCGAGCCTGGAGTGTGGGCTCTGTGAGGGATGAGAGCTCAAACAAGGCAAGGCAGAAGGGCTGGGTTTGCTGCCAGGGAGCTGCTCTGCTCTCGCTGACTGCATGGCTGCTTTTCCATGGGGAGCTGACTTGTTGGACTTGTTCACTGAAATCCTGGTGCTTGTGTGGCCAGCCCTGTGACCTTCTCTCTCTGGTTAGCAAACAGGGATGTCCTTGCAGATTGCAGCCTGGGCTCTTGGGGCAGTGTCCTGCAGTGCTTGGGGACCTGGTCACTGCTCAGACACTTTGGGGTTAACCAGAGCTGTGAGGCCAGAGGGCACCAGTGGCTGCACTGGGTGAGGAGGAGCCAGGAGTGCTGCACTAACACCCTTCTCTAAGCAAAGTTTCTGGCTGAAACACCCTGACACTACACACAAAGAGCTCTGTAGTACTTGCTCACACAGATAGAGTCCAGCACTTCCTTGTCTCACACCTCTCTCTAGTTCATGTTCTCTTTACAATCTCTTTTTTTCCCCCTCATGATACTCGTAACTGTTTTGCCAATTTCCTTAGAATTGTTCCTTATAACGCTGCCAGAAGTGACTCACTCACCCAGCTCCTTTCAACCCCTTCAAAATAACGTTCAAAAATATTGCTTCTCAAACCCATCAGTGAATCTACATTTAAATATATATTTAAAATTCATCCCTAACCAAAATACTTCTTTCCAGTGTTGTCTCTAAACCGGTCTGTGTGGGGTGAGAAGTATCTTTATTCCCTGTTCCATTTAGGCCAGACCCACCTGTGGAGTTAAAGTGAAGAAATTCCTCTAGATTTCCTAGGCTGGGTAGTTTTGATCCTTTTTGGTTTTGATAGATTTGATTTGATTTCATTGCTTGAATTGAAACCATAGATTTGACTGAGGTGCTGTTGGTTGCTGAGGGCTTTTCTGAGTGGGTGCTGTGAAGCTGTGGTGGTGTGACAGGGCAGCGAGGCCCTGCAGGGAGGGTGGGAACCCTCCCTCCTGCTGGAACTGAGCCACCAGTGGTTGGTTCAGAAATCTTCCCTGAAAAGAGAGAGATCCAAACCCTTCTGTGGCTGTGAGGGTGCCCTGAGTCACCGGTGCAGGAGGGTGCAGTTGGGAAGCTCAGGAGGAAGCTCAGGGAGCAGTGGGGAACGCTAATTTAAACACCTCCTGTTCTTCCCTGTGGTGATCTTTATCTGGAAAAGGAGTGTAATTGTCCCTGCTAGAGGGGAATTGTAATGCAGATTCAAAAAAGTTGCCTGGAAGCCTAACTGCAGTTGAAGTTGCATCATCTTGTAGACCAAGGAAGCTGCTGGTCCCACCTGAGACTTGTGAAATTAATACATCTGCTGGGAAGGAATGTTCAAAAACCTATCAGTCTTGGCCAGAGCTTGTTCTCTTGAATGTGAAGATGTGGTGTTAATAATTGATTCTGAACTGCCACAAAGTTACATAATTTATTGATCTGAACTAATCTTTTTATAAATTCTTGTTATTATATTTTCATGTTAGAAGTCCCAGGAGTTTGCTTTTCCATGTTACTTATGCCCCAGAGAAATACCAGAGCACTGATTTGGCAGGTTTTCTGATTTTATTTTTTTGTAAATACAAAGGTACAAATTCAAGTCTGGGCTTTAGTTTTAGGTGAGGTTATTTTGGTGGAAGTGAGCTGTTCTCAGGTGTTTTGGCCTGGTTATTGGTGTTCACTTTTTCTAGCCTTTTAGGTGAAGTTACTAAATCTATTCCTGTCTTTTTCTTGCAGTAATGAATGTTATAACAATTGAAGACTATAAGAGCACATATTGGCCAAAGTTGGACAGTGCCATAGATCAGCTTTTAACTCAGAGTCCTGGTGACTACATCCCTATCTCCTATGAACAAATATACAGGTAAGGAAATACTTTAAATGCTACATAACTTATTTTTTTCTTTAAAAGGAAATGTTTATTTGATCTATATCTAAGTCGTATTTTGTACCTTTGAGGACACAAATGGGAAAGTTATCAAAATACAGTGCTGTTTACTGTTTAAATAGTTAAGAGTGAACAATAGATACATATCTTGACTTACCATGTTAACAGGAAAAACTAAAGAAGTAAAATGCAGAAGTGCTGAAAACAGTAACATTAAATAAACCCCATCACAGTTGCTCAGTGTAATGTACTAGGAAATGCATTAAAGACTCAACATCCTTTTCTCCAAAGAGATTGGCATGGGAGGCAGTTGACTTCATGTGCCAAAGGCTTCTTTGTGAGATCTAATAGGAACCAATTTGGTGTGGTTGATGTGCAGAGGGAAACAGAGGCACCTGGTGCCAGGGTCCTTTGATGTAAATTGTCATCTGTGTGTTTTGCCTCAGGTGTTTTGGTGTGCTCTCCCCTTGGCCAGTCCCAGGCAGTTTGGAGGACTCCTTTGTACCTCCATTCTTGTCTGGAGAAGGCTTGGGCTGTGCCTGTCTTGGAGCTGCAGTTTGGTTTAAAAGGGTTTAAAATCACACAACAGAACTGCCCTTCAGGCCAAACTAGTGCTCAGTGCTGGGGATGGTGGGGCTTTGCTTCCCCATCACTCTGTGCTGCCCCAAACCAAAATCCTAAATGCTTTAGAGACCTGGCAGTTTGTTAAGAGAGGAACTGAAATGGAGATTTTTGTTCTGTAGGTGGCAGGTATTCAGGTGTTGGTGAACAGGATGGAAAGTGGGTGACTTCTGCCACATTTACTGGCCCAGATGCCGTTAAATCCCCTGGCCTTTGCCAGCAGCACAACTGTGGCTCTGCTGTCTTGGTTTCCTTCACCAGAGTGTTGTCCTCTGGAATAATGCTGCCAGCTCTGGGCACTGATGGCTGTTTTTAGACACCTCCAGCTCTGCTGTCTCATGCCCACTTGCTCTGAGCCCCTTTGTCTCTGCAGTGTAAAACTTTGGGTTAGGAAAGCAGATAAAAGAAAGGCAGGTGTTCAGTTTTGCCCCTTAGTTGCCATTGAAAACTTCAATAAACTTCCTCTTTCCAAACTTTTGGAGCTGCTTTTATCAGGACTGTTATCAGTCATCATGTGTATAAATAATTGAGATTGTTGTTTGAATTAAGAGAGCCAGCTTTAGTGTAAGTGATCAGAATCCTTTCCCAGCTTGAAATCCCCAATGTGCAAAGAGTCTGCAGGAAGATATCTCTCAAAAGTCATCCCTGGTAAAGAGTAGATGTGCAAAGTTAATGGTTTAATTATACCTGGTTATGGTTTGCAGATAACTAATTCATCCTTGTCAGCTTTCTATTCCTCAAAAGTTTTATTTACTGAAAGAATACTGGGGTTTGAGTTTCTCCTGGATAACCCCTGTACATCTGGGGCACTTGGTGCAGGACTGTAATGATGCATAGATATCTTTTGAATATATTTTACTATTACCAAGGCTAAAGATGGTCCATGGTTTAGTGTTACTGGTAAAGCTGGTGTGTCAGTTCTCTTTTAGAATTTATGTCTGTGGTTGTAATTACTCTGCCACAGCCTCTCCCAGCCAGGAGATTGATTTTGCTTTTTTTTTTAATATTTTAGACTGTTCCTTTGAGTGACAATCAGGACAAGATAGATTGACAAGGGGATAATTGATTTTTTTAAAATTGAATTTAATAAGGATGTTTGCTTGGAGTATTTTTGAGAGTCTGTAGCAGACTTGGTGTTTAGATCTCCTCTGCTTCTAAGCCAGTTCTTTAGTCTGACAAATTGAATGTTTCTTGAAGTGATTGAAATAGCTACATACATATTTTTTCTTTACAGTGAAACTGAGGTGAAAATACAGCAGTATTTTTGGTCATTTTTGTGCTGACTAAAGGAATCAAGTTTTCCATGATGCAAACTCAAAATACATTTTTAGATCCCCAAATATTTGGGTATTTGCCCTATTTGACATGGTCAGTGATAGCTGTAGGTGTTTGCTCCCCAGCAGTGAGAGCTGGGAAATAACTTCCAAGGTTTGTGTGCAGGTATTTCCCATGGACCATTTTATCTGTAAGGTATCAAAGTGTCATTAGTGTCTGTTTTCAACTGTGAGTCACTTCCAGGTATAAAAGGGTTGGATAAGTTGGCAGAGAGGTGTGAAGGAAGGTTTGAGAGGAGGAAAACATGAGCAGCTAAGTTGTACTTCTGGCAGTCCCCACTGCCTCCCAGTGCAGTTTCCTGTTCCTCAGGACAGCTTGGAGAGCTTGGACATTCATCCCCTGCTTACCCTCCCAATGTCCTTCTTGTGATTTCCTTTTCCTGAGGTGTTTAGTTAACAAGCTTGTGACTTCTTTTGGGTAATATCAGGGCACAGATGATTCACAGAATTAGCCCACAATCAGGAACTGAAAACAGGATCTCAAAATGGGGAAGGAACCTCTAAATAGAAGTGTTCAAATGAAATGTAAACACACCCTGTGTGTCCATGGGAAGACTGGTGTTTGACTACAGAACGTGTTGCAGAAATGGATGCAGCAATAGTGTGTGTAACACTAAGGAGAAGTGTACTTTTAAATTCAGTTCAGTTGCATGCAAATGAAGCAGTTGACTTGTGCAAGTGGCCGTGGAGCTGCTGGTTAGCTCTGGAGCAAACAAATGTGTGGCCATTTGCACTGGTTACCCAGCTGGCTGATTTTGTAGGAGATCACAAAAATCAGTCTCCCTTTTCTTAGCAGTGTTTTTCTTTTTGATCCAAATCAAACTGATATTTTTGCTCTTAGCAAAGAGCATTGTACTGAAATAACTTTTGCAGTTGCTTGTTTCAGTAAAGGATCTGCTCTTGGTAGACTTGATATGAAAGAAAAAGAACGACCTTGACTGATAACATTTAAATAATATTAAACTGCAGATACTCAGTTATTTTTAAAATATAATAATATGAGAGGTATAGGGTGTCTTTTGGCTTTTAAGAAGTTACATGGTTCACCAAATAAGCAGACTTTTGCCATCTTTGTAGTTTGCCTTTGTACCATCTTCTCAGTAGAGAATTGGAAAGCTGTAGTTCCCCTACAGAGATAAAGTGTTGCTGTCCCATAGCTTTGGGCTTTTGTCATTTAGAGCCTGCAGAATTCAAGGCTGGGGTCTGGACCTCCCTGGAAATCAGTTGTTTGCACATGTCCTAAGAGCAGTCTCTGGCCTAAATTGCTTACTGTCACAGTTGTTGATACCGAGGGGTGGAGAGGGGAGCAGAACAGAGATGTGACTTGCCCAGGACACCAGGTGAAGTCTCTCTTGGATTTGGCAGCTCAATTTTGAAATGCTGACAGAGGAGTAAAAGCTGCTTGGTACAGATGCATGTTGGTGTTAGTCCTGACAGTGATGACTACTTGAATAACATCTTGCTGAAAGTAATACATGTATTTGTTTTCCAGCTGCTGTAAATATGTCTTCAATGAATAGCCTTGTTTGGCAGATGTTATATTGCAGTATGAGAGCAATAAAATGTTCTTAAGAATCAAATGTAACACTGAAGACCAGAGTTAACACAGCCAAGGCATAGAATGCAGAATTAGTTTTATTGCTCTTTTTCTGCATCTTTCTTTATTATGAAAATGTAGAATTTTCTTAGAATTTAAGTAACAAAGAATGGAGAAGCACACTTGGGTCTGTAATTTTAGAACTTTTGCCATTTCTTTTGAATGCTACCATGGTTTTGATGCAACTTCTACACTTGTCAGCATTCCCCTTCTTTTAGTAAGGGTTTTGCCCTAGAATATTCACAGAATTGTTAAACCTGCTTATTTTAATGATGTAGGAGAGAAAAAAGGCAGAAGTAGGAATGTGCTGTTGACAGAACTGTCCTGGTTGTTTTGAAGTGCACTGTTAAGAGAACTCATTGTAAGTTAAAATGAGGTTGGGGAGGGGGAATGGGATGGACACCTCGAGCCTCCAGGGGAGCCCTCAGAGCCTGCTGGAGCTCATTCCAAACTTAGGACTGTATTTAAAAGTTCAACAACCATTCACTTAACTCTATTATCCTCTAAATTGAAACTTGAACCAAATGTTTTGAAGTCTGTTGCCCTTCATTGCAAACTGTTGTGAGTTCATTGTTTGTTCCTATATTTGTTTCTGCAGTTGTGTGTATAAGTGTGTATGCCAGCAGCATTCGGAACAGATGTATAGTGACCTAATAAAAAAGATAACTAACCACTTAGAGAGAGTCTCAAAGGAGCTGCAGGTAAGAAGCTGCACAATCTAATTCTCTCTTTCCTGGGATCTGTGGTTATATCAGAGCAGTATGTAGGTGGCCTGTGGAGGGGACTGCTGTTAAGACTGATTTGCATTAACTTACAAAATTGTCAGCATCTTCAGTCACTAATGGGCTGTCAGACAGAAAACCAGCTACTGGATCCAAGGGTTTGGTACTGCCAGACCTTGGAGTTCTCAACCACCTGGAGAGCAGTGGCTGAACCTGAATATATGATACAGAATGAAAGAATGGTGATGGGAAACCTTGAGCATAATCTGGGATGTAAATACCTCAGTCAAACATGGTCTGAGCACATGAGATAAATGTCTGCCATTGCTGTGTAAATGTGTATAAACTGTTTATGGTTCTTGTGCACCACAAGCAGCACAAAAGGGAAAATCTAAAGGAAAAAAATAGGTGAATTAAATATAGACTGTGAAGTAGAAGTTAAGAATTACTGCATACAGAGTTCTGTTACAGCTTATTCTGCATTTTTCTTGCCTATCTGTAGATGTCAGTGGTTTACAGCAGTCCTAATATGTACAGTTTGTATATCCCTATCCTTCTCTGCATCTTACTTGTGCATCTTTGGTTGTTTGCATGTGTGTTCCTTGTTGAACATTCCTTTTAGACTAGAATCTCCAGATATGTACTTGAAATTGTCATTGTTGTAGGAGCAGCACTGCTTGATTTTTCCCTGCAGCTTTTTTCACTTCCATAGCTGATGTTTGAGTTCTGTACTGATTTGCAGAGCATGAAGTAGAGAAGCCAAATACAAAGAAACCCTAAACTACAGCACCTTCTTCAGTGCTTCTAACACATTGATAACTTAATGCTCTAACTCCATCAGGTATTTCTGGCTAAACGTGCATTCCCAAAATGTGTAGCACTGTGATCTCTCTGATGTCCTTTCTGTTGCCCTGTTTTCCTCTTGTGGCTTTCCTTATAAAGAAAAAATAACCACCCAGCATTTAATAGGCATGATATTTGCTAGGTTCTTTCTTCTTTTTTATGTTCTTTTTGTTCCTCATGGAGTGACAGCCTCAGTGTTCTGTAAAAGTTGCTTGGAGTTGGTGAACATGGTATTTAAAATAAAGCCTTCCCTTGGTTCTGCTGAGCTGGTGCAGCCTGTGCATTTTTTCTCCTGTTTGTGAGAACTATGAATCATTTCAGCTATACAGGTTTGGCCAGTTCTTCTGATATATCCCATGGTAATACACTGCTTTAGTTTGATTTGAATTTGGGAATGCCCCAAATTCTTTACTCCGTGCTAATCCTTGACTCTTTTCTCTTTAAGTTCCGAGACTGAGGCAGCTGATTTTAAAGTTTGCTTTTTAGCCCATGTAAGCCTAAATACTTCTGCCTGAAAACAAGGCTGCCTTCTGAATATCAGCTTGTTGAAAGAATAATTGAGACAATTGTTTAATGCAATCTTAGCCTTGCAAAAGCTTCCTTATGTAGGTTAGACACACCTGTAATATAACACGATACCATCTTTGGGTGCATTATGTGACTTTTCTCTGATGTGTGAACGTGACTTGGCTTTTGGATGACAAATGGATCTTTTTGAGCTGCTGGAGGTAAAACTCTCACGTGCCTCAAAAAAGCTGCTCTATAAAGAAACTGTTTTAGCTGTGGGTTGTGAAAGTTACTCTTAAGAAATTACTCCAATATGTTTAATTATCATGATACTTCTTTGATCTTAATACATTTTGGTGACATTCAGTCACTCGGGATTTATGTTGAAAATGCAGTTCTGGGTCTTTACCCTAGCAACAATAGCAAATTACTTTGTAAATGTTGGTTGCTTGGAAGTTTTTGGTTCTCACAGGCAAACAATGAAAACAATGTATATATGTGAATCTTTTTAATGCACAGTTTATGATGTTTTGCTTTCTGACATAATCTCATTCACCTGCCAACATCGAAGAGTTCTGTTTATTTGGCAAGCTATGACTTGATGCAGTTGTTGGTTTTTAATGTTCAGAGATGCAAAAGTAGCCCAGTGGAAGCAGGAATGGTGGTGTGTTTAAGAAAACAGATGGTTATGGAAACTGAAATGGCAGGCAAAGGCAATGTCTTTCTCTGGACAGCACTTTTTTTGCAGAGCAGTGTAACACTTAAATGGCAAGTGGGCTGCAGAATGTCTGCATTGGACCAACATGCCAGAGCAAGCTGTCTCCTACAGGAGCCACTCATCAACAGCCAAACCTGTAAAACCCAGATACCAACCAGTAAAAGTGGGAGCACCTCAGGGGACTGGTCAGACTTGCTCTTGCTGGATTTAGTCTTAATGGAGTTTGGTTTCTCTCTTCGGGGCATTCACTGCAGAAACTCCACATGTATATTTATTCCCCCCTTGCTGTGTGTAGAGCCCTGTGCTTGCCTGAGCAGCTGGCCACAGCTGGAGTCAGCAGAGTGATGGACACTCATGTCCTGAGCTGGGTGTCCCAGGCACTGTGCTGGGACACTCAGAACAAACCCTGGTCATCCCGTGTGACTTTGGCTTTTCCAGACTGCAGGAGCTTGTGTGCTGTTGGTGTTGGTTGCCCCGTGCATTCCTGAAGGTTGGTTTGTTTGTTTCCCAGCTTTTCAGCTCCAGAGAGTTACCTTCAGTGGTGGCAGAGGCCACAGCAGAATGTGGCTGGGCTGGTGTATTTCTGTGTGTTGGACACTGGGTGAAAAGCAGTGAGCAGTGCTTGCTGGGTGATGGTGCATTGAGATGAGATGAATTGTCGCCAGGCTGATCTGGGGCCAAGCCATTTCCAGCTCCCTCATTACTGTATCTGTCAGTTAATGATCCTCTCTTCAGGCTGCTGTGCAGAGCCTCACAACAAGGATTGCTTTCCTTTCCTGCAGCTGATGTCTGACCAGCTCCTCTGCATTAGTTAAGACAGAATTTTACCATGCAGACTTTCAGTAATTGAGGATTCAATCTCCCTAATTCCTGAGTTGATCAGAATTTTGGATTTTGTCAGTTTAAAGAAAACCCAACGTGTCGCTGCAGAAAACACAAATTAACTTGTTTCCTGTTGTCTTGAGGTCTGTGAAGCCTCTAGCATGCAGATGATTTCTCCAAGATGCTTTATTTGGAAACATTTCACTGGTAATGGACATGGTTCATTATGTTGTGGTTTAAAATAATGTCAGCTGTGTTTGTGGGTAATTGCTGAGTCATTCAGATGTATGAGGTAGGGTGGATACACAAACATATGCTTTCAAATTAAATACATCTCTTTAAAATGAGTAAAACTGGATTTGCATTCAGCACTAGTGTTTCTGGCTTAATTTATTCTTATGCACTCTGATAAAGTAATTTAAAATCAAGCACTTCACCCATTACGTATCTCTTCAGCAAAAAATGCTGGAAAGTACTCAAAGCATTGACAATCAGAGTGTGTTGTGGCTTTGAGCTGCCTTGTTACAGATATAGCTTTTTTGTGCAGGTGCAGTACAATATTTTCCTTTCAGTTAGAGTAAACTCAGTGCTTCCTTTGTGAAATGATTGAGAGCTGAAAACCATTTATTTGTCCTATTGCACTTTTTTTTTATCCAGAAGAGAGAGAAAAAGGGATCTGTTGTTTTCTGTTTGTGGTGGGGTTTTTTTATGATGATGCATTATATTTTTTTATAATGAACACGACTGCACTGAGGAGTCACTGGTGTTGGTAGATAATTTGCATGTCTGCTCTTTGCCCTCCAGGACCTGCAGGTTTATAGTCTTTGTTGTGCAATGCCAGAAAGGTTTCCTGCCTGATACTAATCGTTACAGCTTCTCAGCCTTTTGTCTTGTCGGCTCTCAAACCAGTCAGTGCAGTGTAGAAAGTGTTGTCCCACTCGCTGTTTCCTTGGGAGAATGTGTATGAGGGTCAGGGTGTCCTGAATGAGGGCTTTAAAGGTGCTCAAAGAACCCCTGGTAAAGGTATCAGCAAAAGCAGCTTTAATACTAAAGTGAATTTACTGCTGTGAATTTCACTGAACTGCATCAGATCATGTGGATGATTTGAACTCAGATGGTAGAAGCCAGAAGTGTTATAAATGTTTGTATCTTTGTGTGAGGACATCAAAAAATGGCTTTTGACTTGAAGTAGTAGAACTGTCATTAAAAATGACACAACCATCAGCAAGTTCAGCTGAGAGGAGCATTCTTACCTGCAGCTTTTTGGAAAGGCTTTTAGTCCTGCAGCTCTGTTTAGTGCCTTGTCACACTACACTGGGGCTGCAGACCTTGGTGCAATTACAGAAAGATACAAGTAAACACAGCACAAATTAATATGGATTTACTAGATAGAAAAGCTGCTGAAGATTCCTTACTGCTGCATAGTTTCGATGGTCTTTTTACAGTGGTCTTTGATTTTTGATGTTTTGGGTTTTTGATGGTCTAGATACAATGTCTTTTTGTTTTACAAGTGTGTAGGATGGGAATGGAGCATGGCCCACACCTGCTGACCTGCTGTAAGACAGTTACATGAGAAAATGTCACGAGGCTTTGAACAGGTTTGAGTGCAGGCTTGACTAGGAACACACAGCCTGTGAATCAGTTGTGCTTTGGTTTTTGATGTCTGTTTTTTGTAAAATGTTTTAATAAAACCAATGTCTACTGAGGTAGACCTGGGCATCACAAACATTGCAAGGCAAGGTAAACAAACTATGTATTCTTGAGAAAGAACAAAGAGTGGTTTAGGAGATTCAGAGCACTTACATGAATAACAGGTTAATTTGTGTAGTCAGAGGCATTCTCCCTCTTCACTTGGCAGGCGTGGGAGGGATGCTGCAGCACATGTGCTGGCACTTTGGCAGGGAGCATATTCCCAGGAAAATGGAGCTGCCCATTCACCATAGGAATGTGAGCTCTGCTACACATACTGCTGCTTGTGCCAGACAACTCTTCATAAACAGATTCACTTTGTGTTCCTCAAGCACAGAACTGTTGTCTGTGTTTCTTTCTTGTGAGCCGTTTCTGAGTTGTTTAGGGCCAGCAGCTGCCTTCTGATTTCATATGTTCAGTGTAAGAATGGTATTGAGACTGGTTTTCAAGCTGAAAAAAACCTAGATCTTTTTCAGATATGTACTTTCTTGTCCACAAGTGCATTGAAATGCCTAGATACTAGATTTCAAATAAGGGAAGGGTAATTTAGCATGCAGGATCTCCAGCTGCTTGTTTTGTTTTGACAGTGTCTTGTATGTCATCCTTTCTCAAATGTGTTTTCTTGTTACTTCTCATTTCTGTTGGTGCTGAGATGTCCACTGTGGTGTGTAAGGAGATGAAATTTTGTCTTAAACATCAGCTTTTAAACAGCAGCCATAGTATTTTATTCTAGGAAGTTTCTGACTCACAGTCAAGCAGAAGATGTTAAGCCAATGCAACTGCATCAGAGTTTGAGAAATCCATCCAAATATTCTGTGTTCCTGTGGACAGACGCACAAGACAATTGTTGCTGGAAAACTGTTCTTAACCTTACAAGTGGTAGATAAAAGCAAATGTGGGAAAGGTTTTAAACTGTCTGCCTGTATTGAGTGTTTAAAAAAAAACCCCAAAAATCAAAAAAAACCCAACAAACTTACAAAAAAACCATGCCCATCACCCTGAATTGACAGTTTGATAGGATTCAGGATGAGGAGCTGAGGAATGAGGGATCCTCTTCTTTCCTGGAAAACCTTAGTCTAGGAGTGTGTATTTTGAATAGCTTCTGTAATACATCCCTCAGGTAAGATAGGAGTGGATTTAAAGACTTAATAGTTGCTGGGGAGTTGTAAGAAGTAAATGTCATGCTTAAATCTGCCCCTCCCCTTGTAATTTAAACAGCTGAATGTGTTCTCTTTTTCTGGACTAGGACCAGGAGTAAAAAGTGTTAGCCAAAGCAGTTTTTTGGGTTTTTTTCTTCTAATAGTTGTATCTGAACAAGTATAGATTTTAAATACAAGTTGGCCTCTAATGATGGCCACTTAATATAAAAATCTTAGCAACTTCTCTTTACTCATGAATTTGTTGCCATGTGCTGCTTTTTAGTTTACAAAATTCAAGTAGTTTACACAAAACTCTTCCAGCTCCAGTTACTGTCCTATAAATGTGAATTGTAGAGATGTGGAGAAAGTTCCTGTGCTGAAGCAAGTAATTGATTTCAGTCTGGCAGTTTGGAGCAGTTGTACAGTAACACTGTGATGAACAGAAAACAGATGGTTCTGTTTTCCCCACACAGATTACAGTAATTCATAGATGAGCTGTGAAAATACTATTATTGATTTCTCTTTGGCTTGGGTATTTTGGTAGTTTACAAGTCAAGCTTTAGTTGAGCAGAGTTTGATTGTCAAACTTGCTTTTCTGTTGTTGTTGTCCATCGCTGTTAATGTCTTGGCTGTTGAGGCTTGACATGAAGCTCTTATCAGGAGAAAAAAATGGAAAAGTGACATTTCATGCTGATAAAGCAGACAACACCATAATTTCTGCTTTGCAGAGATTAAAACCAAGACCTGATACTTGCCTGACACTAGTGAGGCACTTCCTCTGAAGCTGTCAGGACCTCTCTTAGCTTTTCTTGTCTTTATCCAGAGCAGTTGTTTTCCACTTGATTGCAAGGCGAGGTGGTGGTTGACAGCTCCCAGGTGTCCTTCCCTAAAGGGCTCTTGAGGTCATTCTCAGGAGCCAGCTGGGTGTGCAGATGTTGTCCCCTCATAAACAGCCTCCCTTGCTGTGACACAGTCTTTGGGAGCTGAGCTAGCAGAGTTCTCATCTGCAGTGGGCATAAAAGATATCAGTGCTTACATCCCCTGTCAAAAGTTTGGCAGACTGGCTGCATGCATTGCCTGGGATTAAATCTCCACTGCCCAGACAGCTTCTGTCTGTGTTTTTTCTTGTTGGCTTTATTGTTGTTCTGTTTTTTTAAATGAAAATGGCAATCTATCAGTGAGAGAAGAGTGGTGCCCTGTGTCAGGCTATGGTCTCCTTTTGTCTGACGTGTTCTTTCAAGTAGAATTTTCCTTTTTCTTTAATCTTAGAAGCTGTATACAAATCAGAGGGTATAACCATATTTAAAGTTGAGGTTGAAAAGGAGTGAAGCAGGAATACATATTGCTTAGAATGCAGATTTCATTGCATGTTATTTGCAACAAATTGTATATGTAGCTGTATATGAAAGGGAATCCTTGGAGCTCATAGCCACTTTTATACGTTGTTGGCATTTTGAACTAAAATTTGTTTGGCCACCCTGAGAACTGCATTTGCAATAAGATTAAAACCTTATGATCAAAATGAGGAATAACCATATATAGCCTTTGGCAACTGCATATGGAATAACACTCTTTCTTCCTTTGCCAGTTTTGCTTTCCTTTCTGAACTGTCTGCTCTGTATTGGTGTTTGCTGTGAAAATTACCCACGTGCTCATTGAGCATATGAAGAAGGGAGGCAAAAGAAGCTATTTTAAAGGAAAAAAAAGAAGGTTATAAATTCAGAATACTTGATAGAGCAAAATATCACCATAAAACTTTTCTCTTAGGGCTGCTAGTGAGTGTCCATACAAAGGCTGAAAAATGTTTGTGAAGACAGCTTTAAGTTCTGATAAGGTGGTCGAGGTGCAGCGAAACCTTGAGTGTTTCTCATCCTACAGATGCTTTGGCTTTAGAAAAATCTTGTTTTCTTGCAAGGTCCCAGTTATTGCTGTATTCTCTATCTTCTTCTGGCTTGGGGCTGTCAGAGGGGAAAACAATGCAGGGGAAGAGATGTTTTGCTTCTGATTAGCAAACAGCACTTGGCCCTTGGGCTTGTGTAGGTGTATCTCTGTATGTGAGCAGTAGGAACTCAGGCAGCCACACAGCCCCTCTGGAAAGACCAAAGCAGGGGTTGGGCCAGAGGCAGGGCAGTGTAAGAGGGAGGATTGGGGTGTTGAAGTGGATAATAGAGGGAGACATTGCTGTAGCTGCACTTCCAGCTGTGGGTATCTAAGTGCACTTCTGAATGCTGCAGTGCCGCTCCCTGCAGGCCTCCAAATGGGTATTGTAACAGAAACAGTGCTTAGTGCTTCCCGTTCTCCTGGTTCTCTTCTCCATTTAACTTCACCTGCTGCTGAACAGATCTTTTAAGCTTCTCAATCCCCTTCTTTGGGAAATAGGGTATTGTAGCCAGAAAAAGCACGTTCAGGTTTTGTGTAGGCAGGTTTAGGGTGGGGCTCCAGGGGGATGCCTGTGCTGGAACACGGCTGGAGATTTCCACAGGCCAAACCTGGAGTGGGAGACCTGAATGCAGAACTCTTTCTGAAGATGGTGCTCTTTTGTGAGGCTGAACCCCCTGAACACTTGCCTTGCCTGAGGTGACCCAGCAGTAACCTAGAAAGGTTTTCTGTGGAGGACAGTGTTCCCTGGAGCTGGAGGCTGCAAAGCAGCAGTTTAATGCCACCCTGCTCTGGTGGAGTGAAAGCACAGGGGGGTGGGATCACACACTGCAGCACTTGTGCAGATTTGGTTATGGATTCTAGGCATGACAGCTGCTGCTTTCAAAACAAACCTCTGGTCTTGAAAAAAGTGTTTTTATTTGCATATGCTAAATGTCAGCTTGTTACAGGCTCACTGTATTTGTTACTGAATGGACCTTGTGCTGAGCACTGATGCACAGTCCTAGGCAAAACCTAGTTACTGAAGGGAGTTAGAGCAGAAACTCTGGAATGATGTGTGGCTTGCTTTGTGTGGACCTAGTGTATGAAATCCTTTGTAGCTGTTTGAGTTTGCTATGAGAGCATAGCCCATGCTGTTCCAGATCTTTCTCTTGTTCAAATTCCAACCTGACTTTTACGGTTTCTTGCAGGCCAGCCCTCCAGATCTCTATATTGAAAGATTTAACGTAGCTCTTGGACAGTATATGGGAGCATTGCAGAGCATTGTGCCTCTTTTCATATATATGGTAAGTTTTAGAAAATTCTTTTCAAATACATAATGTTCCATACACAAAATGCTGACTGAAAGTGAAAAGAATAAAATGCAGCTATAATGATTTCTGACATGTAAAACTTAAGATTCGTGCCTAGTTTTGGTGCCTGCCTAACAATGCTGATCAAATTTTTTGGGGAAAGGAAGGGGAAGCCATGCTTTAGAAATGCAGAGTTTTGCAGTTGGTTTCTGTCCTAATACTTCTTTCCTGGGAGTGGGAAAAAAGGGAATGAAGGGAAAAAAGCCATCTCAAATAGTTCATTATTTATCTTTTTGAGTAGAGGTCATTTATTGGCTTGTTGAGTTTTGGCTTCTTAGTTTGGGCAGGTTGGGGGCGTGATTATTTTTTGCTTTCAAGTAGTGCAGATTCAGAAAAGACAGGAAGAAATGTGTCTTGGAAATATCTTTATCATTTGATCGAGCAATTCAGTGTATTGGCTGGATAAAGACAAGATAATGTTCATAGCACTGTCAGGTGTACTTGGACTGGTTCAGAAACCAGTATTTTGCATCCTTTTTGTTGCAGTACCAAAACTTAACCAAAAAAAAAACCAAAAAAAACCACCAAAAAAACCCAAAAAACCTGGATTAAATAAGCCTCAAATTCTTCAAAGTTTTTCTGATTGGTAGTTTCACAGAGTTTGGGAAGCAGTAGCCTTTAGGAGGCTCTCCTGTATCTCAGTGAATTTAGGTAACTTCAAACTGTATTTTGGCGTTGTGTTACCATTAAAAGAGGAATTTGCCTTTTTTGAACTTGGTGTCTTCTAATCTGCCCTTTTATCTGGTTCTGTGACCTGTTAGTTCCTCTTGCTGCCAAAAACAATGCTGACTTGATTGGCTCAGCTGCTTTGTCAGGCTAATGGCAAATTAGGTGTCATATTTTTTCACTGAAATGATTTCAGTGTTGTGCATGATGTGGGAAGTATGTCTAGAGAAGTCAGGGTGAAAAACGTGTTTCTTATTTTTTTTCTGTATGCATTTAGAAGTACTTCTATGTACAGGTTACTCTTACAATCTTACATTGTGGTGTCTAATCAAGTTTTCCCATACAGCAGCAACAGTTTCCTTTGTTTGGTCCAAAAGTACAATGGAAAAACAACTGCAAGAGGTGAAAGCCTAATTACAGTCTAAATTACAGCTTTGCAGTTACTTTAATAGGTACTTTTCCAAGCATTTTGAAGTGGTCGAAGTTGTTAAACTCTGCCTTTATGTCAGAGGTGACGAGGCTTTCCGTTCCCTGTGATTGCTTTAATCAGGGGTTTCCAAGGCTGTTGAGTTGCTCTTGAGGACTTTGTTCTGAAAGGATAATTATATTGCTGCTTAGGAAAACTTTTAATATGCATTTAAATATTTTTCAAATCTACGAAGCTGAGGGAAAAACTAAAGCTTGTATGTAGAACTGGAATATGGCATAATATTTTGTCTTGGTCTTAGTCCTGAGTGTCTTGAAAGCAGCAGCAACACTTTTCTTTCCTAATCTGTACCAAAGTAGGGAAGGTGATTTCTTACCCTGTGTGTGTGTGGTGACCAAGGGGCGTTTCCAGGCTTATCAGGAGGGGTCTGACCTTGCAACTGAGGGAGTTTCCTTTTTCCTCCTTTTGCTGGCAACACTTTGTTTTTTTCACGTGATGATGGATTTTTGCAGTCTTAGGCTGCTGCAGCAGGTTTGTCAGAAAAGCACAGAGGCCAAAAGACCCTCGGAGATTCTGTGGGTTTGGGCTCCTTCAGAAGTTCAGGGATGTAACTGAAGGTAAAACAAATGAAACTGGAAGTCAGCTTCATACACACTGCTTTGTTCCTGGCAGAAAACTTTTGTAAATTGAAGTGAGATTATTGTGGGTGCTTACAGGTTGTACATATCACAGTGTGCTACACACACGAATGAAAAAGTATTTCCATTTGAATAAAAAATTCAGATTATATATTTTTCTTACAGAATCTCAGGGTTTTTTTCATTTTACTTTGAGATAAAGCTGAAAATATGTTACTTTGTCACGTTATATGAGCCTAACATTTGTGAGAACTGTGCTTTCGGGACAGTTGAATTTTTTTCATTTCCTCCAAAATATTGTTATGTTACTGGGTGATACTGCACTTTGTTGCTTATCAGCTAGAGGGCATTTTGTGTGTGTCTGCATACACAAATATATGTGAGCATGATGTGATAAGCACACCTATCTCCTGTTTTGTAGAATCGATGTTTGTATCATAACTGACTTTCTCAGTTACTCATATCTGCTTACCTTTTATGTGTCAGTTAGACCTTTATGTGACTTGAGACATTTTTCAGGAAACCCTGGCACAGCCTAGGTAGTGACAAGTTATACAGAAAATCTTCCTGATTCACCCCTAACAAGAATGGGGGAGGTGACAGCTCCTCTGTCTCTCCTTCCAATGCTGTGGATTGGAAATGAAATTCTTTAGTTAGATGCCTTTTCGTTGTCTGTTTAGGCTCACACAAGTGGAACCATCTTTTTGGAAAGGTGTTTCCAAGTGAGCAAATGTGAAGAGTATTTTACATTTCTTCTGTGTTTGTACTGTCTTGTAACTGCTGGGTTGTGGGGTTTTCTGTTGTTTTTCTAGTAATGAAATTACTAGAATTAAATGCTTAGGCTTTCCAGCCCCTGAGCAAAATGAAGCATCCTAACTTGCTCATCTTGTGCAAACTGGTTTAGAAAAAGTTCTGGTGAAAGGCTGTAGTGTGGTGTGTAGCTTAACACTTCCTCGAAGTTTATCTTTAGATGCTGTGGGTTTCTGTTGCAATGGCAATTCACCATTGACTAAAACATTTACCAATAAGTTAGTCTGTTTCTAATTAGGGTATTCTGTCTGCAGAGCCTTTCCCTCAATCTCTGTTCACAGGCCCAGGTGAGGGGAAGCAAATGAGTCCTTGTCAGGATAAATTCAGGATATCAGAGGAAACCACCAGCAGCAAGCTTAGTAAATTTAAAAAAAAAATCTTTTTAAGGCTGTTGCCCATCACTGCAACAAATTTAAACTACAATAGAGGCGTGTATTCAGGCCTCAGATTGCCTTTGTTCTACCAGGTTCAACCTTTATTAAAGGTAAATAACTGCTGCTGAATGTTCTTTCAGAAGTTTAAGGGCTTTCTGTCTGGACAGATTGTTGCAATGTGTTTGTAGCTTTGGTAATGGCCAAGAGAATGGGTTTCACACAGAAACGTGAAGATTGCTCTGTGTTCTGGGAGTTTCAGTTTTGTTAAGTGCTTTTGTGAATAGGAGAAAAACTTGATTTAAAGCGTGGATAAACCTTTCTCCCTTAATTTATCTCTTCTTCTAGTAAATCTCTCAGATAAGTGTTTCTCTGAATTATTTTTGAGTTGATTTTCTTTAGATTATCTGTTTAACTCTTTTACACCATTTGTCCAAATTACTTAATTCAGCTGTTCTACTTAGAAGTTAGCTTTTTAATGGTAGGAGATTTATCTTGAAGCAATTTTTCCCCTCCAGCTTTTAAAACACCTCTTTGAATAAGACACAGACAAGAAGTCTTGCTATTAATTGCAGGAAATGGAGCATTGATACCAAACAGTACATTAGGTATTGGGGCCCTTGAGGAGCTCATGAATATAATTTTGTTTGAATTTCCCTCAGAGGGATGAATTCTTTATTAATGCTGAATTGGTCAAAGTAAAGGAATCCTAAAAATTTTAATGTAGTTCACTTTTGTGTCGATTTGTATGTATCACGTATTTCCACAGCTGATTCATTCTGAGTAGCTATCCTGTGAGATTGTCAATGAACCACAGAAATGGAGAGTTGTGCTGATGATTTATTATTGTAACTCATCTATTTTAATGGCTTAATCACTTTTAGTCACTGGGAAAAATACTTTCTTTCGTTACAAACATGTTGTCCCGCTGTATTTCGGTGTTAAGAGAATTTCCAAAATTTCTAAAAGTTCTAAAATTAAATTTACTTTAGTTGCTATAATGAGAAACAAACTTGAAAACTTCTGTCTTATTTTCCAGAATAAATTTTACATAGAAACCAAGCTAAACAGAGACTTAAAAGATGACCTTATAAAGCTGTTTACGGAACATGTTGCAGAAAAGCACATTTACAACCTAATGCGTAAGTAAAGCTCTTGAATTTTCTTATGATGGAAGCCTGGAGAGCCACGGTGCTTTCAGATACTGTGGAAATCCACAGCAAATGGGGATAAAATGCCAAATATTAGTGAACTTCAATACAAATCCCTTTGAGGCATGAGGAAATGTGACACACTTCGGCTTATTTTTTTTTTTTTTTTTCAGAAATCTGACTTTGTATGAAGTGATGCTTTGCATGAGGTCTGGGGGGACCAATATTTTTTTTCCCTCGTGACTTGTGATTATGGCAGAATGAATATTTTATTGTTCTCTTACTTTTCAACTTCAACTTCTTCAAATTACTGCTGTTACTTTTCAACTTTATTATCAAAGTATTGACAGGTGTCATGAAGAACGTGGTGTGGTCAAAGAACTGTGATACCTCTGGGGTTGTTGTCATGATGTGCTCGAGTACTGCTGTCGGTGCTGAGCTGCAGAATGCTGACAGCAGTTTCCCTCCTAGGTTAATGGGTTAATGCAAATATAATGTGCTTTAAGTGATACCCACAGGAGCAGTGAACGGGAAGTGTGACTCCTGTGGTGAACCACAGCGTTTGTGTGAAACCTGCCACCTCGGAGAGGGTGTGTGTGAGCACAGGGACCTCGCTGCTTGGCCCCTGGGAAGGGCAGCAAGCAGAGCATCAGAGCAATGGGAGCGGAGTTTATGTAGATTACATCACCTTAAATATAGCAGAACAGTGACAAATGCCCAGCCGTGGGCCCCATGTTTTATTTTGTGCCAAAACAGATCTGTTATGAAACCTGGTAAGATGATTGCTGCAACAAGATCATGGAAAATTTGGCTGATATTATGTTAAAATGTTTGCGTTTTTCAGGCAAAGGATTTTCTTTTTCCAGCGGCAAAACAAAGGTGTAACACTGAATGAACCTCTGGCATAAGTGATGTCAGATGTGTTGTTGCTAAGTAATTAATTTCTGCAGTGATAATAGCAGAACCAAATAGAAATTGCAGATGAACTGTTGAAGGGAAAAGACCCGTGGCGTTGTGTGTGTGTGGAATCAGAAATACTTTTCCCCCGCTCTGTTAATTGCAGAAATAAAATGAAAAAAAAATGAAAAATGAAAAATAAAGGTAAGCTGTCTGTGTTACTGTATATGAAGTCTCTTATTTAATGAGCAGAGGTTCATTTCCTTGGGTTCATTTCAGTCTGACCATCAGTTTATTAAACCTAAGTTATTTGTGTTTTATCTCCCTCCTAAGTAAGATGATAAATACTGACAGGCATGAGCTCCTAACTGTGATCTGATTTAATTAAATCTTGGATAAGAGGGTCTATAAATTGAGTTAAAGTATGCCTAAATAAAATTTGAAACTTGCTAACAGGTTCTTGGGAAATAATTGAAGATACACTGCACATGATGTAGCACTGCAGATGTGCTGAAAAGACTTGTAGTATTGTATTTTTTTCTGCCTTTCTCAGCTGTTTCTTCTGGCTTCCTGAAATTCAAACCAAAATAGATGAGTAGTACCTTCCTTTTTGGAAATGTAAGGGCTCTGTGAAAATAGATTGCAAGTTGATGTTTGCTATTTACTTTGCTTCTCGATGTCAGTGTGTGGTGTTTTTGCTGATATTTGACACGGATTTTGTTCAGCAAAAAAATGTTTCTGTATTTTGAGAGGGAGAAAGTACAGATACCAATGGGGTGCTTTGGAAATTAAAGTCAAGGACGTTGTGATTGGTTTGGAGAAATGGAGACCTGGGGCTGTTTTTTAAAGAGATGCTGCAGCTGCCACTTCAGTGAGAGTAAGCATGCCTCCCCTCTGGTTGAAAAAACAAAAAACAAATTACAAAATTGATTTAATCCATTTGTGATCTAGACTTGGAGGGTCAGAGTAGCGTCTGCTCCTGCTCCTGAAATTTGTTGCTATGTTTGTCCAAAGTGGGTTTTGTTTGTGGTACCTTGTCATTCTCTCAGAGCCTGGAAGCTGGCATTTCTGTTCCAAGCTGTGTTCAGGAAGGACTGTAAGTACATTTCAGGTTCATTTGATTTTTGACAAAGTTCCTGCTCCACTGCAGAAAGACAGGGGGGAGAAGCCAGCAGAGCAGTGCAGCCCTGATCTCTTCCTTGGTGTTTGATCTCATTCAAACTCCCCCAGGCTGAGGCCCCTCATTCCTGTGCTGGCTGGTGGGAGGCACAAAGGTGCAACATCAACACCTATCTCTGTGGTGGGAGCACTTCTCTGAGCACTCGGTTGCAAAAATTTCAGTGATCAAGGTGTCAATTCATTATTTGCAGAGGCAATATTGCCTAAGTGAACATTACTTAGACAGATTTTTCCTGTACCAATCCAGTTTGGTTCCATTTGGGGTTGGAGAGGTGAATTTTTTTTTTTAAAGCACTCCTCTGTCTGGAGCACTTCTCATTAGTTAAAGTAAATATATAATAAAAACCCACAATACACAGATCCACAAACACAGCTGTTGGTGAAACACTTTTACACTCACACATTTATCAAGTCAATGCTCTTCAAATTAAAGTGGGTACATTTGAACTAAGTGAATATAACCTGATTATTTTCCTTACAAAGCCAAAGCTGGCTCTTGCTGATAAGACTGCTGCATTCAGTGGCTTGGGAGAAGTTGCTGTGTGCAGAACTGCTTAACTGAATGTAACAAGCAAAGATACAGCATCTTATTTACAGGCAGCTTCAGAAATGATGGTGGGAGGGGGAGAAGATGCAGATAATATCCCCCCATGTCACTAGGGAAGGGGTGGTGGAAGATGTCGTCTTTGTTCCTGCTACAGTCCTGCATGAGGTGACTTGTAAGCAGAAAAACTCAGAAATAGGTTTATTTTCTCCTTGTGCAGCCACTATCTCCTCTGATAGTCCTGCACTGTAATCTCCGTGCCCTGGAAACATCCTGCCTGTTTATTCTCCTCTAGAAAAATGGCAATTACTGTGTGAAAGTGACTAACAGCTGCTGAAACTCTCTACTTCTAATACGTGCAGGTAAAATTCAATGGCAGAGCATCTGCAAGTAACTGCCACTCTTCTCTTTTTGGATACTGGCAGCTCAGTGCCCAAACCAAGCTTGCTTTTGAATCTAACAAAAGAGGGAAAAGCCATTAAGAACATGATGTTGTGTCTCCTTGGTGGAGAGATCACTTGGGTTTAAATTACAAGTGTTTGCAATTATTTTCTTCCTGGAAACTGAAGAAAGGAAGGTGAATGCTGGACTGTAATCCTGGCTCTGGGAGGTCGATGACTTTCCCATACTAAGAAAAAAGCAACAGAAAGTTAAGCTGGTCATAGAGGTGAAAGCTGCTTTAGAGGGCAGTTCTCCTCTCCCTCCTTCTCTGAATTCTTTGCTGTAGCACTTCAGCCATTTTTATCGGGGTGTGTAGGGCTGTTTCTTGCCTTACACGTTACTGTTTCGAGTTCAAAAAGTGTTTTTCACTCTTGAAAGAGCAATGTACTGGTACAGATCATTCAGTACAAGTCGGTTCTTCCCAAAGAAAACATCTGCTTGCGCTTTTGTGCAGTAGTTACTCAACTGGGAAGTCAGGTGAACTTTATCTGAGGGAAAACAGCTTTGTGCAGCACTTCTGGTTTTGTTCTTGTTGCCTGGGGTAATTACAGAATTAGCCACTGAAGCCTGAGCACACAGAGTGGTTACTGTGTGCGGATTCTAAAGGCATGTAGGCAGTTGTTGAATGTAAGTCTTTATGTCAGTGCCTGAGTGAGTTCAGAGCTAAAACTCAGTGTAGAAATACATCACTTATGTTTGCCAAAGTCGAAGTTTTTTCTCATGGTTTCCAAGAACAAGTTCTTTGGAAAAAGTCAGGAGGAGGGAGACCACTCACAGCCTACTTCATTGTGTTTTCAGTTTCTAGTTAGTTACAGAGGAAGTGTTTTCTTTGAAGATTTTTACATATGACAGCTTTGTTTCTTCCTAGTTAGGTCACTTGGATTCAGATGAGGGGAAGAGATCTTGTTGTTCCATTTTCTTTATTTTTTTGTTGGAGGTGTATTAAAGTTCAATAGAAGGGCTGTTTATGTTGGAAAAGGTTTTTGCCTTTATAAAGACAGAAAAGATATTGCCAGTGCATTGCTGCTTTCTAAAAAGTACCAGAAAAGTTAACTGGACCATTGGAAAAGGTTGCTAACATCTCTTTAACAACGAGGTTGTCCAGCTTTTTGATTCAGCAGGTAGAAGTGTAATGCAAAATTACAGGGAATAAATCTATTTCTATCTGTTAGAAGTTGATGAATGTAGCAGGGGGGATGTTGCTGTGTTGTTGTGCAGTGCCTCAGTAGGAGTGTTTGTTGTTCTCTGGGCACCCAGCCCTACCTATTTGGCAGCTGTGTTTTGCTGTGCTGACCTCCCAAAGCCTGTTGATGTCAGTGAAGCAGGGGACCATCCTCTTCTCTTCAGCTGTGTGCTGCTTTGACAAAGTGCTTTTCATTAATAAATGCCATGTCCAGCTTTTGTTTGTGAACTCAGACTCTTCTCCTGAGAGGAGCAGTGCAAAAGGCTGAGAGAAGGACTGTGATTGATGCCAAGCTCATGGCCTGACTCTACAGCAAAACAGAGACCACAGGGTTTGTTCTGAGGTGTGCTGGGTTTTTTTATTCACTCCCCTTGCCTCACCCTTTGGCACAGATAGACAAGAAAAAGACGGATTGAGTTGACACTCACCCTGTTTGAAGTGGCATTTCTTCCCTCCCTCTCAATTTTATTATGTGTCTCAAATATTCTGCACATGAGAAGCAACCTGTTACTGTGTTGATGCACAAACTGCAGAGAAAACACCCTGACAAGGAGAGAAAACCCTCTGGTGGTTTCTCAGCTTCTTGCAGAGAGCATTGCCCCCAGCCTTTCTGTACACTGCTGACACTGAAGAGATTGTTCTTCGAGCTTCTCATATCCATGTCACATCTAATGACTGTGTTTCATAAGGAAAATGTCTGTCCTGAGCTGGTTTTGACAGCAGTGCCTGGAGCATCAGTTTAAGTTTGGTGCAGCAGAGCTGTGGGCTTTTATCTGCAAAGGGCCCTGGAGGAAGAGCCGAGGGTTTCATGGCTTGGTTTGGGCGATGTCTGCATGAACAGGTGGGGTGGTGTAAAGGGAGCAGAACATGAAACCACCTCCATGTTGGTGCTGAGGACCCAGTGCTGACCTTTCCTTAAGTTTTTGGAGAGTTCTGTTTCCCACTTCTTCAGGTCTGCTCCTTTGGACTGAGTGCCAGGGAGCAGCAGTTTGAGCACATCTGGTTTAATCTTGCCCAAAAGGAATTGCAGTAATATGCTCCAAGGCAGCTCTGTCATACCAACCGAGGAGCAGCAAAGTGGGGATGATCAGTAAATTTGCTTCAAAATCACAGTTCTAATCTGAACTAAAGCTTTAATAGAGGAACTGCCCTCAAGAGTTCGAAATCATTATTCTTTTTGGTTTGGGATTCAGAGTGACTACTGTGATGACAGGAGCAATGTGTTTTAAAAATGTCTTTTTTCATTACTGAGGCCCTTTCCTTCTGTAATATATTGGATGTTACTCAGCCTCTAGACACTGCTTTGCTTTCTCCTGAAACTCTGAAAAGTTAGTATGAGAAGAAAATCTGCACAACTCTACTCTGCCACTTTCATAAACTACATTTCTTGCTTTTTAAGTTTAAGAATGAGACAGAAAAAAGGGGAGATTTCTTTAAAAAGAAAATGTTGAAAAAGGCAGAATTACTGGCCTGTGGAGTGACACTGTCCTTAGAATTAGCATACGTGTCAGGATAGGTAAAATGAAATGAGATTTCTTCCTTGGGGTCTTAAAAATGAAGAAAGGTAGCAGAGCACTAGGAGAAAATACCAATTAATTCAGTGTGTTTGTGCCAAACTAAACCAGGGTGATTTCTGTTAGAATTCTTCTGAAACAAAAAGCTAATGTACTCTTTTCCCCAGCTATAAAGCTGTTGAGGTTCCAGCTTCTGACAGTAATTGATTTGGAGGGCAAGAAGGTTCTGTAGCATAAAAAGTCATTTTTTTGAGATGTAGGGAGAAGATGCATTTATTCTAAAGTTCTTAATTAAAAATAATTTTTAAAGAATTTTATGCATCTACAGGATTGGGAATTTCAGTGTTTAGTTTCTAGTTCATTTTATGTTGGCAAGGAGTTTAATCACCTCAAGTTTCAAATTCTAACCTTCTAAACAATGTTCTCCTTCCTCTCCTTCCTTCTTTCCTTCTGAATATTGATAGACACAGATAACTGATAGTGCAAATCAACTGCAGTATTGTTCCCCTTCCTTTCCAGCCCATGGGGAGAGTGCTGGGATGCTGCTATTGCAGGAAAATCCACCATTCCTTCAAAACTCTCGTCACATCAATGTCACCCATTGCTTTGACCTCAGCAGACACCTTTACACTCTCCAGGGCTAACTAAGAGAGCTTTTGCAGCTGTTAATGTTTTATTCCCTCTGTGCTCTGCAGATCTGATGGAATAATCAATATTTACATGCTCAGCAGTTTAAGGAGGGCCATCACTAATACTGAAGTCACAGCTGTGATTTGACAGCTCAGGTCTAAGTAATTGTGTTCTAACAATACTGGAAGCAGTCTGGGTTGTCACCAAGTGTTGTAGAACACATTCTAATTCTTTAAATAACAATCTACATGCAAATTTTGTCTCTGAACTAAACCTTTCATGAAAGAACTCTAGGTCATTTTAAAAAGTTGCAGCTATGTTTCTTATTTTCCTTGTTTCATATTGATTCAGTTGCAGCATCTCGAATTAATTTGGAAAATACAGTCTCAGGTAATGACCATCATGGTTCATCTGGTTCCTTGGCAAAGAAATAGGAATAATATTCCAATTTCAATAAGACCTCATAACATTATAAATGTGAAAATACCACCCTATTTTCCAATTATACAAGTCCAAAAGCATATATCACTACATTTATAGCTTTGTTTTTCATATTTATTCTTTTTACAGCAGTGAATATTTTCCATGTGATTAAGACTTGGATTTTTTATTTCATAGCATTTTTACTATGTACTTAATAAAGCTTTTGGTCTATGTAATGAATATTTTAAAAGTAAGCTGTGGCTTTATTAAATGCCTAGTGGCAAATGCGTAGTAATAAAAACTTTTTGTGTCTTTTTTTTTTTTTCTGATCTACATTTTAATTCATTACAAACATATGAAGAATTTAAGTTGGTAAAAATTTATTTTTAGTTCTGTTCAAAGGATGATAAAACCCCAGGATCATGAGGAGTTTGATATAACTGCAAATGTGAGGGTTAAGCCAAAGAGAAAGTCAGTTTCTATTCAAAAGGCTTTTGAAGTTCTAGATCAGTAATTACCATGGAGGGACTGTACCTAGATTAAAGAAGTGAAAAAGTAATATATGATCAAGCTTCATCAGACAGTGTAATAATTAAATAGGCAGCAGGTAAAAAAAACCCTGACAAACCAAAAAATGCCAAATAACAACAGTAAAAAACAAGCACAAAAACCTGACCAACCTACAGAAAACCACAACCCAAAATGGCAACAACAAAAACTTTCAGCTGCGTTTTGGCTGCCAGCTGTGGCAGTTCCCTCCCTGTTTAATTGCTGTTGGCACTGGGGATAAAGGAACCATCTTACCACCTTCAAGGTGCAGGGGATTTTATCACAGTGAAGTGGAAAGGTTTGTGTGGTCAGATGGACCCTGAATCATTTGGATGAGGGAAAGGTAATTTATCCTGCTATAGATTTGATTCCATGGGATCTACAGATCCTCCCAAGGGGCAGGAATGCTGTGCACTTATATAAGGGCTCAATTCCCTGGAAATATTGAAGTTGTTACTCTACAACAATACAGACATTGCATACATAGTGGAATTGAGTCCTAAAATGCAGAGTTTATACAGCAGGACAAAGATCTCTAGCATGTGTTTATGTTAAGCAATGGGTTCTGCTGCTGTTGGGGACTGGAGAGCTGCAGCTGACTAATGCCTTGGTGTGGAAGCTGTTGGGGTTGCTTTTAGTGGGAATGTGGTTTCTAGTTTGGTTCAGGTGCGTTTTTGAGTAGTTACAACTTTGAACACATCTTCCTAAGTCACAGTTAGGTATGATTTGTTAAAATAGCTTACTTTGAAGTTCTGTTAGATTGCTACAGAGGGAGGAAAAAAGCCCTTGTTCAACTAACATGCAAAAGTTTCACTGTTCTGCCAGAGAAGTTATGTCTTTACCAAATAAATGTGTTTTCAAGGGAATGTTGAAGGGTAGAAAAAGCTTTTTAGAACAGCTAAACCCTAGTTTCTGCAAGTCAGTCTTGAGTTATGAACAAGTGCATTTCAGCTTGTTAAGATATCATCTGCTACTCTTGGAATTACTGGACTCCTGGATCTTGTGCAAAGTGCTTCACTGTAATTAGGAAGTGGCTTAAGTGTTCATCCAGGGACACGGTTTTCCAGTGCTACTGTGCAGTATTGGGGTAACTTGATCACTGCAGAGTATCTCACGTGTTGCAGGTTCAAACCTCACTGCAATGTGGTTCATTCACTGTTCCTCAGAATTCCTTGAGGCCATTTGGGGTGTTGTGTTCAAGAATATTTCAAAGCATTTTGTATCTTCTCTGCATTTAATGCATTTCATCATGGGAACCCATACTTCTCTTTGATTCTGCCAGGAGTTATTTTCAGGACTCTTTACAGGTTAATTAACTTGTTCACATGTTAGCTACTTACTCTGTAGAATGTAGTATTAATTCATGAGCACTGTGGAGGTGGTCAGATGGTATCATGGTGTCATTACCACTCTCATTCAGCTGAGGTTCAGTTTTATTTTGCCTCTCCCTCCTCTATCTCTGTAAATGCTGCAGATGCAGTTCTGGGAGTGGGTAGAAGGAGTCTGTGCAACTTCTGTGTTGTAGACTCTCACTAATTACTATAATAAAGCAAGAGTCAAAGCCTTAGAATTTGTTGGTCTTTTGTAAGATTGTAAAACAACAACAGAGGTAATTTCAGCACGTCTGGCAGAGCTTTTTCTGTTCCTTGAGTGAGTCTCTGAAGACGTAATACAGGATTGAATGAATGTCTAAGTTTGTTTTATTGCAAAACTGAGGATGAATTTGTGTGCAAAGAAGTTTTACATCTTTGCATCTTAATTTACAGCTTTGTCTTTAAATTTACATTGAGATCTTTTGGTTCTATCCAGAGAGGAGTCTGGTTTGCTCTGATGGAAATCATTCTGAAAACACAAATCCTACAGCAAGTGCTATTCATTTTTTGAGGCTTGATGTCTTTGGACAAGCTGGGTTAGTTCATACTGTATGGCTTATTGAACAGGATATTCTTTAATTTTCTTTATTGAGAATGAGGAAATACATGCCATTACTTTATCTTGTTGGACATAATACTGTCATGCTTGTATTCATTGACTGTAAATCAGGAGTGAGTGATTTAAATCCGTGCTGTAGCAGGTGATGTGTGCATTTGCAGAAAGCAAGATAAGAAATGTTAATTTCTGAAGCTGCAATAAAGTAATGAAGATTTTTTTTTGTTTGTTTTAAGTAATTTAACATCTGCATATGATGAAGAAATTCACAGTTCTTTGGATGCTTTGCAAATGTATTGGTGATGCTTAGGCTGAAGTGGCCACAGTCTAATTAATTATATAAATATTTGTACATGCACACACATTGTTTGGATTGTGCATTACAGTCACATTATAAAGCACTATGCCCATTTTAATTCTATGATTTTCAACTTTCTTGCCTTCCAAGAGGCTGTTTGACAAATCTTTAGGAAAGGGGCTTTAAATATGTCATTACAGAACAAATCACAGGCTCTCACACCCTCAAGGCTTCAGCTGAAATGAGCAAGCACTTTTAAGATGACTCTTTGTAAAACAAATTCATCTATAACAGTTAAACTTAACAACTTTAATTACTTGAAGGTTACAAAAAAGTCCTTTGTTTTAATTTCCCTATGACATGAGCCACTTAAGTAGTTTCAGAAAGAGAAGAAAAAAACATGCTAGTGAAGGTTTTTCTTTCTATTTAAATATTCTAGTGGCAGATGCTGAAGCCAGAACTGGAGATGCTGTGAAGCTTAAAAAGCAGAGCTTCTCCAATGTAAACCCAAGAGATGTGTCCCTTAGGTAGAACTGTAAGAGTCATTTCTCCTCCTGTGGTGGCACAGAAGAGTGCTCAACTGCTTGGTAGGGAAATGAAAATCAAGAGGTAGCAGTTGGTTTACACCTTCTTAATTTATTTTTGGTGTGTATGTATGTTTCTGTAATTCAGATGTATGTACAAGGCTCATATAAATACAAAAAAGGATAAAATCTTGTACATCATAAACAGTAAATGTGCTATTGGCAGTTTTTTCCTCAAGAGGAAGGTGCAATTATTAACTTGTTTGTAAAAGAACCACTTTTCTTTTTCAACATTTACAATTTTTGCACTACACGTGCGTAGACTTCCAATCCATCCTTAGTTCTGTGTGCAAGATTCTAAGTGCTGTAAAGAAAGGATTTGTGGATCTTCAGGTGTTTAACACACCTGGTATGAGTTTGCCTCAGTTCTGTGTCTGAATACCTAAATGATCACATGCTTGGTTTTGTAGAACTGCTGCTACTTTCAGTGAATGAAAAATAAGTTATTACACATTTTCACTCTACATAATTTGAGCAGGATACTTCTATCTAGAGGTGATCTTTTATTACTCTTGAGAATAAGTTGAAATCTGATATGTGGCTGTTTTCTTTGTGAGGACACCATGTGGCAAAAACCCCCACAATTACTGTACTTTTTTTTGATTAAAAAAATCTGTGTAAGAGCCAGTATTTCTTGGTTGGAAAAGTTACTGATTGTGTTAATTTTGTTTCAGCTTTACTTTTGGAAGCTCAGTCAACGCCGTTTCAAATAACTCCTTCAACCATGGCAAATATTGTGAAAGGCCTGTATACACTACGACCAGGTAAGAAGGGAAAATGTTTGTACTGATCTCATCTCGTGCTTGTCATTTGTCTGCCAAAATGTGTCCACTCCCTAACTAATGCACAGTTAACAATCAAAGTGTGCTGTGTTTTGTGCATCAGAACGCTCAGTTCCAGCCTGTCTGTCACCTGGGCAAGATACCGTGTGAATACCAAATACTTTTTAAAAAATAAACAACCCAACCCTGGAGACAAAGGGAAGATCCATTCCTTCTCTGTAAAAATAAGGAAAGGAGGACAGTCATGGTAGAAATTTAGAAGTATTGAAATTGTGAAAGTTGTATTGAGAGTCACTATTCAAACAGGCAGATCTTTGGCATGAGGTGAATGGTGGACTGTTTCTTTTATGAAGCTGTTGTTTTGTTGGTATTATTTCATGGAAGAGCTTAATTTAACTTGTGAATACATAGTGACATCTTNTTCATACTGTATGGCTTATTGAACAGGATATTCTTTAATTTTCTTTATTGAGAATGAGGAAATACATGCCATTACTTTATCTTGTTGGACATAATACTGTCATGCTTGTATTCATTGACTGTAAATCAGGAGTGAGTGATTTAAATCCGTGCTGTAGCAGGTGATGTGTGCATTTGCAGAAAGCAAGATAAGAAATGTTAATTTCTGAAGCTGCAATAAAGTAATGAAGATTTTTTTTTGTTTGTTTTAAGTAATTTAACATCTGCATATGATGAAGAAATTCACAGTTCTTTGGATGCTTTGCAAATGTATTGGTGATGCTTAGGCTGAAGTGGCCACAGTCTAATTAATTATATAAATATTTGTACATGCACACACATTGTTTGGATTGTGCATTACAGTCACATTATAAAGCACTATGCCCATTTTAATTCTATGATTTTCAACTTTCTTGCCTTCCAAGAGGCTGTTTGACAAATCTTTAGGAAAGGGGCTTTAAATATGTCATTACAGAACAAATCACAGGCTCTCACACCCTCAAGGCTTCAGCTGAAATGAGCAAGCGCTTTTAAGATGACTCTTTGTAAAACAAATTCATCTATAACAGTTAAACTTAACAACTTTAATTACTTGAAGGTTACAAAAAAGTCCTTTGTTTTAATTTCCCTATGACATGAGCCACTTAAGTAGTTTCAGAAAGAGAAGAAAAAAACATGCTAGTGAAGGTTTTTCTTTCTATTTAAGTATTCTAGTGGCAGATGCTGAAGCCAGAACTGGAGATGCTGTGAAGCTTAAAAAGCAGAGCTTCTCCAATGTAAACCCAAGAGATGTGTCCCTTAGGTAGAACTGTAAGAGTCATTTCTCCTCCTGTGGTGGCACAGAAGAGTGCTCAACTGCTTGGTAGGGAAATGAAAATCAAGAGGTAGCAGTTGGTTTACACCTTCTTAATTTATTTTTGGTGTGTATGTATGTTTCTGTAATTCAGATGTATGTACAAGGCTCATATAAATACAAAAAAGGATAAAATCTTGTACATCATAAACAGTAAATGTGCTATTGGCAGTTTTTTCCTCAAGAGGAAGGTGCAATTATTAACTTGTTTGTAAAAGAACCACTTTTCTTTTTCAACATTTACAATTTTTGCACTACACGTGCGTAGACTTCCAATCCATCCTTAGTTCTGTGTGCAAGATTCTAAGTGCTGTAAAGAAAGGATTTGTGGATCTTCAGGTGTTTAACACACCTGGTATGAGTTTGCCTCAGTTCTGTGTCTGAATACCTAAATGATCACATGCTTGGTTTTGTAGAACTGCTGCTACTTTCAGTGAATGAAAAATAAGTTATTACACATTTTCACTCTACATAATTTGAGCAGGATACTTCTATCTAGAGGTGATCTTTTATTACTCTTGAGAATAAGTTGAAATCTGATATGTGGCTGTTTTCTTTGTGAGGACATCAGGTGCCAAAAAAAGCACAATTACTGTATTTTTTTGATTAAAAAAAATCTATGTGTAAGAGCCTCTATTTCTTGGTTGGAAAAGTTACTGATTGTGTTAATTTTGTTTCAGCTTTACTTTTGGAAGCTCAGTCAACGCCGTTTCAAATAACTCCTTCAACCATGGCAAATATTGTGAAAGGCCTGTATACACTACGACCAGGTAAGAAGGGAAAATGTTTGTACTGATCTCATCTCGTGCTTGTCATTTGTCTGCCAAAATGTGTCCACTCCCTAACTAATGCACAGTTAACAATCAAAGTGTGCTGTGTTTTGTGCATCAGAACGCTCAGTTCCAGCCTGTCTGTCACCTGGGCAAGATACCGTGTGAATACCAAATACTTTTTAAAAAATAAACAACCCAACCCTGGAGACAAAGGGAAGATCCATTCCTTCTCTGTAAAAATAAGGAAAGGAGGACAGTCATGGTAGAAATTTAGAAGTATTGAAATGGTGAAAGTTGTATTGAGAGTCACTATTCAAACAGGCAGATCTTTGGCATGAGGTGAAATGATTGACTGTTTCTTTTATGAAGCTGTTGTTTTGTTGGTATTATTTCATGGAAGAGCTTAATTTAACTTGTGAATACATAGTGACATCTTATGCAACAACAGTTACATTGAAAGGAAAATGGTGTTGCAGATTTTAATAAATTTTGTATGAGGATTTTTGGTTTTCTAAGTTTTGGAGAACTGAGGAGAGCCTTACCCTGTGTTTGAGAAGTTTTTAGAAACAGGAAGTGTTCAAAATATCCATAAATAAATGGTACCTGTTTGCCTTCCTTTTACAGTACTGGCAATTTCTTACTGTGCCTGAGAGAAGGATTTTGCCTGAGCTTCAGTCTGTTTTTGCAGTCCTCATTTATGGAAATAGAAATGAGAATGGGAATCCTTTACAAAAAGCTTTAGTGCAATTTTTATCATGTGTACAAACCAGGAATATAGTGGACTCTACATGTGCAAAATGCACTTTCTGTAAGCAAAGATTATTTTTACATCAGCAAAATTAACATACTTCCATCAGTTCTAAGGCAATGCTAATTTCAATTTTAGAAAGCGTTCAGGCCCAAAGATAGGAAGGGTGTATACATAAACATAAAAGTATTACTCTTTTTAAAAGCAATTCAGAGTGGTTGTTCCTTGACCACACTTCATATTGTAGGTGATGGGCTTGTGATAAATCCCTTTGTGAATTTAAAAGCATCCCTTTTTTCTAAATAAAGATCAAATTTCAGGTAACTCTTACAGCCTGTGGAGAGTCTGGCTGCAGAAACAGTTGAGGGCTGTGTATTTTTCTCAGAACTTGCTATACAGTTGCTGTAAAGCCAATTTTCATCCCTTCTTAGTCTTAAAGCCTTGAAGCAACTTCAAGGTAAATGGTCTTGCTCCTGTAAAACAATGTTCAGTGTAGTGAAATTAAATCACATTTCTGTCCTGAAGCTGAACTAGTACAGGTTAGAATTATATTATGAACATTAAAAAAGTGTTTGTCAAAGCTTTGGAAGATCAGTGAGAGAAATGCATGAATTCCTTTGAAATGGGGATGGAGGAGTAGGGTTGTATGATGATACTACTGTGCTTCTCTCAGGGGAGAGAAGAGTACATTCTGGGGATAAATTTCCCAAAGTAAAGTGTTACAATCATTATCTAATTATCCAAGTGAGTCTGCTGATCATCAGTTGCCTGTCCTTAGGAATGTCCAGAGACTCAGCAGGTCCTGTGAGATGCAGCAAGAACTGAATTTCAATTTGATGATGAGGTTGAGAAAAATAGTGATTCTTCTATCTGCATGTAAACATCTGATTTCAACAGGCTCAGTATTTGTTCTTCTTTAAGGCATGGTTTCTGTGGATCTGGGGGGTTTTTCTTTTTCCTTTTTTTTTAAATTCAGGATCCTAATATGTATTCAAAATAAAGTTACATTTGTCAAGCAGTAAAATTTTCACAAAATATCTCTTCCATGTATTTTGTTTTTGCTTTCTTCTTACAGAATGGGTACAGATGGCACCAGCTTTATTTTCTAAATTCATCCCAAATATTCTACCCCCTGCTGTGGAATCTGAGCTTCAGGAATATGCTGCTCAAGACCAGAAACTTCAAAGAGAGCTTATTCAGAATGGATTTACTAGGTAATAATTGCTAATCTTCAGTAGTGATTGTGCAGGACAGTGCACAATGGTGAAACGGTAAAAATGGATGCACCTAAAAATGCTGAAGAAATCATTTAAGAGTTAATAAAGAACCTTCACAATTCTGAAATATGGCCTTATTTTCAGTATCTTTTGAGCACTAACAGCCCCACAGGTGGTATCTAAAAAGTAGGTGATTGTAAGGCTTGAAATTTTTTGATCAGGTTGCTTGCACTTGATGCATCTCTGGGTTATGGTTGTGCTTCCACCGCCTGATCGTGCTCCTGTTCAACTTCAACCTTTACTTTGGCTGTTTATTTTCTATAAACTCTCTTTTATTCATGGTGCTTCTGAAAATGTCAGTTTTCTCCTTACTCCACTTTCAGAGTTATTTATAGAGGCAAAGTGTTTATTTTAAATAGACATTTCCCATCTGAGTATTGAATTGGGGAGGAGGAAAAGGGAGAGGAACAAACAATAAAAGGCACAGCAGAAAAGAAAACCTTCATACTGTAAATTGTTCCCTCTGGGCAGTGCCTGTTGCTCTGTGCTGTTCCGTTTTTCTGCCCAGGTAAAGGCACAGCACTTTTCTCCATTTCTGCAGTACTCTGACAATCTCAGATCAGGCTGGGGAAGCTTCGTGCTCTACTCCCAACAGAGAGTTTTCATTTCCTCATAAAGAGAAGAAAAATCTTCATTTTTCCTGTTACCTTTGCAATGCTGAGAGTCTGACCCTGTAATTTGAACATCCACCAGATATGGGTATGTTTAGTGTTGGGTGTATTTCTGGATTTCATACCCAGTGGTTTTCCTCAAAGGTCATCTCTCTCTTCAAAGCTTGGTAAATTATTGAGCTTCAGAGCTCTGCTGTTGACCCAAATGCAAATGGAGTGGTACAGACACTTTCCTTGTAAGGCTGTCTGTTGAGGAAACTAATTTTTTGAGAGATAAGCATAAAAATAAAACCTTAAGACCCTGGGCTGAGAAAACCGGTGCATTTGACCTGAGAAATAGAAGTGTGAGACTTTGTAACTGAGTAGGTGTTTAATGCTGACAAAAGAATATAATGTACAGAACAAAACAGAAAAGGGAACAATTTGGTGTTGTCAAACTTTCAATCTTACTAATTCTGTAGGTGGCTGGTAATAGTTCTGCTTACAAGTGCATTTCACCAGTTTCACACTGCTCAGAGAACTAATCGTGACGTTCCAACTACTGGCAGTCTATATCCACAGAAACAACTGGTTTTTTGAAATGCATTTTGTCTTGCAATGGTCAGCGTCCCTTCCTACCCTTCCCAGCCTTTCATACAGTCTCTCCTCCTTACAGAACCAGCCAAAGAACTCCACAGCCAAATCTCTCATTTTCAGGTAACTAAAGAAAAACATTTCTCAAACCGGTTGTTTTTGTGGATATAGACTGTTAGTACTTGAAATGGCACGATTAGTTCTCTGAGCAGTGTGAAACTGGTGAAATGCACTTGTAAGCAGAACTATTACCAGCCACCTACAGAATTAGTAAGATTGAAAACAATAACCATGAGGAACACAGCACAGTGAGGTGTATTCAGCAGCAGTAATTGCACGTCAGCTTCTAGTCGAAGAACAACACCTTATCAACACCATTAAGTGCTAAAATCTTCTGCTTAAAGAGCAAGTGTTGTCAGCTCAGACTTGCTTAGAGTCTCTAAGATTCAGGAGGATTTTTTCTGACTGACAGATGCAGAGTTTTTTTCACATAGTTCTGCAAAGTTTGGTTGAGGAGTTCAACATGAGGAAAACAATTATATGCGTGTTTGAAGCTCCAGCTGCATATGAGCATTTTTTCCTCATCTTCATTTTGTAAAAGATTATCCTGTGAGATCAAGCCTACTGTCTGTAGTAAAAGGATGAGCTAATTAAATCTATGAAATACAGCTTATGCTTCCAGTAAATGAAGATTCCTGCAGTAATAGTATTGTTGCTATGTTTGCGTTTTGTTTCTAAATCTCTAGAAGCTGCTGATTGTGCTGAGGTATTTCACTGTTGGTTTGAAGATCACAGGATGGTTGGGGTTGGTAGGGACCTCTGAAGGTCCAGAGGAGCAGGGACATGTTAAATTGAGGTTACCATGAAAACACCTTTCTTTGCCTTCTCCCACAGAGGTGACCAGTCACGCAAGAGAGCTGGAGAAGAGTTAACTTACAGTAAGTACAGCTCCAACCCTGGCCCCCAGCAGGCTCCAGCCCCTCACAGCTTGGCCACTCAGGTCCTGGTGGGCTTGTGGCTTCTCAGGGTGGGGAGATGTCAGAGGCTGCATCTCCACATGTAACAGCTGTGTGCAATGCCAAGAAATAATACAAACTACTTGGATGTAGAGCCATTGGGGAATGGTGTCTGTTCTGGTACTGTTGATAACTTCTGCTCATTTTATGGCCCTCTTACCACCAGGTTTCTTCATGTGCTTTCAGCTGAGTATGTTCAGCTTTATTCCCTACCATAAAATGTCACACAGTTTTATTATTAGCTCCTATTACAGGCTGAAATGACTGAATGGACATTTATGTGGTGTATCAGCTTCTTTTACTCTGTGAATGTTTTGCAGACGCTGCTGTGTTTTGAGGGAAGGGTTGCAAGGGACATAATGTGGAAGTTTAATACGAGAGGATTTCTCAACTTTTTCTGTAATTTCAGATGGCTCATCGGCTTGTGCAAGCTCCAGGGGATACAGATAGTGAATATACTGGATCAGCTTCTATTCCTAGCCAGAACAGACACTGGAGGAGCACAGGTGGCATTGGAGCCTCCTTTGGCAACTGCTGATACTCAAGCTCTGACACGAACTATGCCTCAAAGAAGAGTTTTGGACTTTCTTCTTTATATATTAAAATGTCAGTTGCTGCTACAGTTGGGATGACTTTGAAAGACACGATTCCTTGGTCTGGCCTATCAACAAGTTCTTCTTCTGTGATCTTTGTGAGGAATGCACCTTGAAAAACAATCTTTTCAAAGTGGGAATGGGCAGCCGAAATCAGCAGCTTCCAAAAGCGTTAGAATGAAAGAATCCTTTTTGCACTCTTTTCTTAATATTAAGGACATTCTTAAAACTAGTTAACACGTCAGTGTATTTGATTTTAAACTTCAAGTTATTTTCTGGAGCTTCTACTTAAATAATAAGAATAAAGTTTCATTATTTTGCAGTATTTGTTCGTTAGTTTAAAACCTGTCACCTTTCAAGAGTTGGTCCCATATAAATGTATCTTCTGTCAGGGAGTTTTGAATTCCAGATTTTGCTTTTATCTCTTTTTTTGTTCCTTGGTATTTTGAGATCTGTTTTTCCTATGTGTTTGTACTCTGTGCCTTCAGCTTGTGCACTTTGCGACTTTATAGACCATATTTTGTTACTGCAAAATGTGTTCTTGAGGAAGAACTTGATGTGAACAAACATGCTGCAAAGTTGCACTTTTCTCTTGCATTAATGGGAAGTGAAAATAAGGAGGAAGGAAGAAAAGTTGAACCTGTCACCATCACTAATTGTAACTTGGAAGTTTGTCCCCATTTATTTTTCACATGTATTAATGTTTAATGCAGGGACCAACTCTTGTAGAATCCCCCTCACTGACTTTTCATTGGCCTCAGGAGTTGGACTGGATGATCCTTGTCCCTTCCAATTCAGACTATTCTGTGATTCTATGATTCCATAATTACAATAGATGGAGATGAGAATTCCAGACTGAACAAAATACCAGGATTTGCTTTATGTTGTGCTCTGTAAAAACACTGTGGGCAAAACTCTCCAGTCTGGTAGCTCTGCAAAGTGCGTCTCCATCAGCACGAGATTTGCACTGGGCTGAACAACGGTACCTGTCCAACATCACTCTGTGGCTCCTGTGCCATTTCTCCTGCTTGGGGAGATGTGCTGGGGCTGTGGCAGTGGATGTAGTCAAAATCAGGGATTTCAGGAGTGGTATAAAATGTGCATGTGTCCATCTGCCTCCAGTCTGGTGTCCTGGAGATCCAGCTGAGCCCATTTTCAGGGGATCTGGGCCTAGGGGCTAAGTCTGCTCATCGTGATGGGGGTTTTAATCAGCAGGATGGCTAATGCAGCTCTTTCATGAGGGGAGAAACATACTTGAAAAAGCAGTTTGATTACAGGGTTTGGGGTTTTTTTTCATTGCTATGGATTTATTTTTTATCACATTTAGTTATGAAGAGAAATAGGTTGGTAATATAAAAAAATATCTTTCTGAAGTGAAATAAAAGTTTGTTCAACTCTTACACCTGTTTTAAAAAACAACACAAAATACCAACACGACTCCTTTCCTGCTTGTGTGGGTTCATTACAAAATGCAAGAACAAAAAGAAAAAAAAAATAGATGCGGCAGGGACAAAGTTTCTTTTTGTTTTGCATCCAGGCTTTATGTCAGTGGATTTAATTCCATCAGTGTCTCATCAGCCCACCTTGTCAGTGTGGTTTGGTTGGAAGGTGGGCGAGGAAGAATGAGTTTGGCACTGCTGGGATTGACAGATTCAAATATGAGTGCCCTATGTCTTCCTTTGCATATTTGCAAAGCCTGTTTAATTGTGAGGAAGTGTTTCTTTTCAAATTAAGACCTAATGCTTCAGTGCTTTGTGTTCAATGCAGAACAATGCCAGCAGTCTGAGCTCATCCCCAGTGGTGGAAACCAAGCCACTCTGAGAAGGGATTTTCAGGTGTTGGTAGTGTCTGCTTCAACTTTGCTACCAGCTACTTAAATTGGAGCAGAATTAGATAAAATCAGGGGATTTGAAAATCTTGTTGAAGTGTGCTGTGGAGAAGTTAATAAGGCTAATGAGGAACAAAAATAATTTTCCAGCTTCCAGGTTTTTAAAATTTTGGCTTTAAACAAAAATAAAACCTCTGATAGTGTCCTTAGCTTTAAAATAATCACTGTCTGCTGAAATGGCAATATTCTTGAGTTAAGAATAGATGTATTAACCTAATTTGGTTAAAGTTTGTTTACAACTTCATTACCATCCTGGTTCACACAGTACAGTAGCCAAGCTCTGTCATCTTTGTCAAGTGATCACAGTTTTTCTCTGTTCTTAAAGTGGTTTTACTGGTCCAGGTTTGTAAATAACATGTAGTGCTTTTGCTTCGTCTCTGAGGCAAGGGTTTAACATTCATTTTCCATTGCATTATGTTTGGGACACAAACTCCCAGAGTGACAATTCCATCAAAAGGTAAAGCATTCCTGTCAGTGTGCTCCACTGTGTATGCACTGAGTAGGGCTTGGATGCTTCTAGTCCTGTTTAGCACTGTCACCACTGGCCCCCATGCCTGAGGAATCTGTTTGTTAAGCACTGTATTACGTTGTAAATTTGGCATTACAATCCCTGTATGTTTTGGCATTATTTACATAATGCTGAAATGTTGTTTATCTGTTGAAGACATTGTCATTGTGACTGAGCACGGAACAGAATACAGGATGCTATACTAAATTATTTTGTTTCTCTGTAAACTTGCATTTTACTTGCAGGCAAACTAACTCAGCCAACTTGAGCATTGGTACTGTAAAACCACAATTACCAACAGCATGATCCTAACTTCGGTAGTTAATTTAACCAAATAACTTGTGGTGATTCTGTTGCATCTGTAGCTTACTCTGTTAAGCAGTAAAGTTGGTTCTACAATGGGTGTCCTCTTTATGTTGCACTGGTTCTATAGCCAAGCTTGCTACATTAAAATATTTTTAGATTAATTTCATTTCTTTATTTGAGAAGTTGAAATATTTGAATCCAGCATGCTGACTAATGGTTGGCAGTTGTTGATACCTGGTTTCAGATGGTCTTTGGTACCAATCATGGGGTGGGGGGTCTAACCAAGTAAGTATCCAACTCTTCTTCAGCTACATCTCCTTCCTGCAGTTGTTGGGGAAATGTTTACAGATTAATGCATTGAAGAAGATTTTTGACTCCTATCATTTGATAGAAATGTGATCAGCCAGACTCATCCCTTTTAATTTGTCCCTGACACGATTATTTACTTTCTAACAATTAAGAAAACTAAACAAAAACCCCAAGAACTACAAAGGGTGTGTTTTGAGTGAATGAAAAATGTTTCTCATGTACACTGTGACAACCCTAGTGAAAGGAGTATTCTGTAGAAGTATGGAATAAAAAACAACCCCTTGAATTTGACTCCTGTCATCAACCCAGCTCTAGCAGAGAGAAAACAAAGAATTTTGTGGGTTTGTTTTGTTTTGTTTTTGTTGTGTGATGCCTTGACATGCTCAAGGTATCCTGGGGCCCTTAGTTCAGCTCACAGTGTGGGCCTTTAGGATCAGTTGACTGCAACCATCCTGGATTTCATCTGGGATAAACAAGGATCTTCTTGAAGCTTACAAACTTCAGGTATTGGTAATCATGGCAGGCACGAACCAGGTGTGGACTTAGTCTGGCAGGTGTTATTCCAGTAGTTATAAGCCATGGGAATTTGTAAATTTAGCACAGGTCAGTGTGATACTGGCCCAACAAGATATTTTTATGTCCCTAGTGCCTGTTAAGAGAAAAAGGCTGGAGAATCTAAATTTCATCCTTGCAGCACTGAAATAGAGTGGCTTAGAATGGGGACCAGAGTCACCTGTGAGGGGAAGTTTGCCCCCTTGTCTATCAGGAAGGGCAGAAAATCAGCATTACTGCATGAGCAAAACAGGACAAACTTGCTGATTTGGCCTCAGCTGAAAACTCCTTGACAAAGTGCTTTGTGCTTTGCTAGAGAGAGTGAGGGAAAGGATTAAAACAATGTATCTTGATCTAACTGGAATGACTTGTTAAGGGGATTCCAAAATTCCATAGGCAATGAGTACTCAGAAATCCCTTCTGGCTGTCTCTGTCTGTCTCTGGAATGCTCCAGATACACTTGGTTAATGTTCTTCTTTCTGAGCTTCTGCTATCTGACCTAATTAGCACAGAACAGGAATGTTGACTCGCCTAATGATGACAACAGAATGGATTTAGTAATAGCACTTATTGCCTCATTAGTCTTGTTTTTCAATTAGTTGTTCCTTGAGAAAAACTGTTCCAGTTGCTACGATGACCTGGGTCAGCACTGGAGTCCGTTGGAGAGCAGCAGGTAATTTATTTGTTATTACTCATGGTTTGCACCATTTGCCATCTATCACTGGATGGGTTTGTGCAGAGAGCGGTTCATAAATCAGTATCTCAGGATGGCTGGTAGATGGTGCCCTGTGGGTGAGGTGCATTGCCAGGATCAGAGCTCCTGTTCAAGGGATGGGAAGGATGGGGGTCTGCAGGCTCTGCTGAGTTGCTGAGGTGATCCCTGGGGTAAGGGGAACATCCAGTGAGCATGGAGTGAATTGCAGTGCCAGCAAACACCCCAAATGCCTCTACACAGTCACCGTGGGAGAGCTGATGGACTGTAAACTCACCTCCACAGCTGCCTGTTCACGGGAACACCTGTTCCTGTGGCTGGAGTGCCTCAGCAGTGACATTCGGCCTGTTTGAAACAGGGCAGGGCTTGAAATCTAAGGATTATCTATCCCTGAGTCATATTATCTATTCCTGTGTGGTCAATGTGAAAGAAAAGATTTCTCCAGTAGGTGCCACACATCAGTAAATGGATGTGCTCCCAGATTTCTGGTTTGGGGCCAGTTGCTGGCCGTGGGCTGCTGGTACTTGAACCCACCTCGTGGAAGGAGCTGGAAGCAGAACTTGGCAAACAGGACCAGTCCTACCTGTGCAAGAGCAGAAGGAAAACAGGCCTGTTTGTTTTTTTTCTTAATTACTTCTGTATTAAGTGTTTATTGAGTGGGCACCTGCTGTTCCCAGTTGCTCAGTCAGCCTCAGTTGTTTCAGGTACACAGTTTGGGTGTCTGTTGGAATGGATCTGAGGCAGAATTCCATCCAAGCTGTAGAATAATCATTTCCCTTAAAATGCAGAGATGCGTCATACCTGGTGATTATCTACTTGTTTTGGAAATAATCTCATTATCCTATTTGTTCCCTCAGTTACAACTTCTGAATGCATATTCAAGTGAAGTGTGCTTTCCAGTTATGGCTCCAGTCTTCTGCAGAGAATGCCATAGTTACAGATCTGCAGGGGAGAGGCACCCATGAAGTGAAATCCTGCTCCCATACTTCTGTTTCCTCGTTCCCTCTGGGAATGTGACACAGAATGAAAAACTGCACCTTCAGTTCATTCACGTTCTGGCGTAATTATGTTTTGTTATTTCTTTTTTAATATTTCCCAGCTTTGAATTTGCCTTTTCTTACTGTACTGCTGTATATCAAGCTAACCCTCCTTAGAGCTGTTTGTGGGTAGTGGCAGTTCTTCCTTGTGAAAGCAGAATTAGGATCACGTTTTCCCCGTCCATCACTTTGTAAGTCACTGCAATCAGATGTGGTCTGGAGCTCTCACCCTCCTTGCTGAGCGAAATGAAGTCCTGTAGCTCTTTGTAGTCAATGTTCTGCATTTCCCTGAGTGTGAAACTTCATGTTCGTGTTCACCTCCCTGTCAGCTTATTGTGAACGCAGCAATGAGCAGGACCCCAGTGCTGTGGGATTGTCACGGTGACCTCTCTCTGTTGGGAGCGCAGTTCCTGCTGTGTGGCTTCCCAGTGGCAATTTCTTCATGTGAAAAAGCTTCTCCATTACAGGGATTGCTGGGCAGACCTAAAGGTCTGAACTCTCACGAATCACAGGTGACAAAAGTTCAGGTGGAAATTTGTGGTTTCAGACTCTGACCCTGCTGATGAATTGGGGATTTCCTTGGGTAAAAGGAAACAAGAAAGATTTTAACATAATATTTCACCTACTCTATTAAGCAAAAAGTTTTGGCAGGTCTGCTGCAAACTCTCTGAAACTCGGACTGACAAGTTTGACACTTGCCAGCTCCTCTTAGCTTGCCAGCACAGCTGCTCATTTTGGGAGAATCTCCAGGCACCTGAAAGTCCAAACTGAGCAAAGAAGACTGAGCAGAGCTTTGCAGCAGCCTCAGCTCTTCTGGCTGAGGCTTCACATCCACAGTTGCTGCTGTGTCATCTACAGGGCACTTTGATGCCTCATCATCAACATTTGCTTCTCTGATGGTTACTTAAAAAAAAAGCCACAGTCAGTGATCTGTAAAGGTCAGGGATCACCTTTGGGGCACATTTCCCAAACCCCCTCCTGAGCTGTATCATCTCTGGGCTCTTGTAAGAAATCCAAATTGTGGTTTCCTGTTTCCAGGTCCTGGGTGGGATGGGCACGGAGGGTCTGTGTTCAGCTGTGCAGGGGCTGGTGCACAGTGGTCCCCAAGGCCTCAGGCCTGGGCCACATGTGCTGCAGGAAGGTTTTTAATTACAGGTGTAATGAAATGTGTGTAGCCCAGGGTTAACCTTCAGGGATGGGAGGTGGTTTGCCTAGAAAACAGGGAAACAAAAGACTGTCCTTTGCTCTGTGTTTATATAAGTGAGCAGAAAACGGCTTTAAGCTGTAAGAGAGCAGGGTGGATATTAGAGAGAAGTTTACTCAGGATGGTAAAGCACTGGCACAGGGTGCCCAGAGAAGCTGTGGCTGCCCCTGGATCCCTGGAAGTGTCCAAGGCCAGGCTGGATAGGGTCTGGAGCAGCCTGGGACAGTGGAAGGTGTCCCTGCCCATGGCAGGGGTGGCACTGGATGGGCTTTCAGGTCCCTTCCCACCCAACCCAGTCCGTGCTTCTGTGAAAACACCACACTCCCGTGGGCTTTGGGGAAGAAAGGAGCAGAAAGCTGAATCAAGCTGGGCAAACTACAAAACCATTGTCCTGCCAGAGCAGCAGTGACTGCTCCTGGCTGGTCAATGGCGTTTTTCCAGGTGTTCCAAAGTTTAGAGCTGGTGAAAGTGTTCTGAGGGGAGCAGGATTGCTCAGCCAGGCTGGGAGCTGTGTGCTGAGGGGGGTAGGATGTCACTGTACCACCAAATGCTGCTTGTGCTTCCTTTCAGCCATTCCCAGGTAGGACAAACCACCCTTAAACTGGTTTAGCTGCTTTGCAGCCAGTTGTTGGTTGTGTATAAAGTACGTCAAGAGCTCTACTGATTTTAAAAAACATCCTGAAAATATAATACATGTGAAGTTAGTTCCTAGGGGAACTAATTTAACCTTCTGCTGGTTTGCATCCTCAGAGTGACTTAGTTCAAGATTGCTTTAGTCTGATGAATTCTTCTTCTGGTGAATACAAACAAATGCTGTGGCCATTATTATATTATTCTTTTTGTGGGCTACACATGCACAGGAAAAAGCCCAACATGTCTGGCTGCTTTTAATCGAACCATGTGACTTATTTGATTTTTCATCAGTCAAATTAAGGCTAATAAACTGAATTTAAAGCAAAAGAAGGATATTCAAACAGAAGAAATAACTCTTCTCTTGGCTAGATAAATTTCAAACAACAGGCTTGGCCCTCAATGTTAATTTTGAGAATTTTCAGAATCAGAAAGAGCTAATAAAAAAGTCCTGGGTCATGTTGGACACGACAACTCATGAGCAGAATGGAGGCAGCACTTCACCACTTGGAAGAGCTTATCTTTGACCACAAACTGAGACTGTGCAAAACCTGTGTGTGCCCCAATAGGCACAATTTCAGTATTTTTTAGCTTCTGCAGTGTGTTGCCTGAGTTGTGTCTGAAATGTGTAACTTTTCATGTAGTTTTCAAATACTGTCTCTATTTCAGCTATCCAGTGTCTTCTAACTGGGTGATGCTGGACTCCTTCAAATCCCCATCTTCCCCCCCAGCCCAGGGCACGGTCTGGACTACTCTGTGTGTCTGTAAAAGCAGATGATTGCAGGGGAAAGGCTGGGACAGGACAAGACTCTTTAGTTAAGGAAGAACAGCAATGCACCTAGACAGCCTCGCTGTCTTTTTCTGAGGAGAAACATCATGACCTGAATTCCTCTGGGTTTAGCAATCCTGTTCTGTGCTTCTGGCTGTCCAGATATGCTCTGGAGAGCCTTTACACCCTGTTAGAGCTGTCTGCACCCTTTCCCCTCCGAGCTGCTGTCCTTGAGTGCTGCTCTGGAGTGGGCTGCTCATCTGCTGCAGCTGGGTGAGGCTCCAGCTGTCAAGGCAGCTTTAATCTCTCTCCTGTGTGGATGATGTACTGGCAATCCTTGAGCAATGTTGCATTTTAATTCCCCTTAATGGTTATTTGCAAAATGGATGAAAATATTGACAGCTTGATATTTCAAAACAGATTGAAATCTTAGGTACTTCCAGCGTCAACATAATTGCTTTCTCGGGAATGGGGGAATTAATTTAAATATATTTAAATTTTCTACCAGCAATTCTAGTCTGTTATTCTCTAGGTGTTGGCTGTGCTGTCAGTCAGGTTCTCCTGATTTGTAGGTTCCGACACTGGATGATTTTCTTTTGCTGTCACTTTTTTGTAGCCTGCTTCAATATGTATGAAGTTGCAGATGTGTTCTCTCTGGTTTTATTCTCAAGTCATACAAACCTGTCACTTTTTCTGCCTTTCACTCTGGCTCAGAGCTGTCAGAAAGGCTTGTTCCCACTTGGTGGAAAATTCCTGGAAGTTGAAGAGATAAAAACACCCAGCTTTCAGTAATCTGCCTGATTACTGAAAGACACTGAGAGGGGCTCTTTGGGGACATCTGTATGTGCTGCCCATTGCTTCAACATGTCAGGGGTTTGTTTCATCTCAGAGTAACTTCCCGTCCAGATTTTAATAAGAAAATATACTTTAAGTTCCTCTAAACCATAGAACAAAACTGGCACCACTAAATGAAGTGGTGGCTGTAAGGAAAACAGTGAAAGGAGCTGACAAAAACCAGTGGTGAAGGATGCCAGGGGTACAGACACAGACTGAAGTTCTGCCCCCGCTGAACTCGGCAGAGAATTCCCTGCAAAATCCCAAATGCTGCAGTTTTGGGCTGAGATGTTTGTGCAGGGAAGTGCTCAGACATGTGGCTGCATCCACTCTTGCACAAGGAAGGAAACAGCACTCAGCTGTTCCTTAAATTATGCACAAACCAAATGGGGATGTTACGTTAGACTGGGACATGTGAAGGATCCACACAGAGTCTGGTTAGACAATAAATTACACAATTTATTAGAGTCTGCTGAGGTCTGTGACCTCAGAGAGTTCACTGCAGATCATTTCCTTCACCGAGAAACAGTAAAGGAGATGATGTGGACTCAGTTTGCCTGCAGTGTCTTCTGAGCCTTGGTGGTGGAAAGGCTTTCCCTGAGGAAATGGCTCTGCTCACAGCTCTTGAGAGGTGGCAGTACCAAAATAGCTAAAGAAAATACATCTGCGACCAGAAAAGTGGTCAGGGTGCTATATCTGCCAAACCCAGATTGCCCTGGTGCCCTTTGGGCCATTCCTTGGCCCCCCACAGCCAGCATGGTGCTGCTGAGGAGTATGTGAGGTAAATGCCCAATTGCTTTGGGCAGGAGAGGCAAAACTCATCCCATCTTTTCAAGCCTCTAAGTGCATGGATAGATTTCTCCATCAGGTAACAGAGCTGCCTGGCCTCTGGGTAAATATAGGGAAACCTGTGGGTTCCAGTAGCAACAGAATGTTACACCAAATGCCACTGAAAGACCAGGACTTCCTTACTCGATTACACCAGGAGGATTTGTGGAATTGTTTTGCAAGGGTCTGGATACTCAGACCAGTAACTTGTGTGAGGAAAAGCAGGTATAGTTATTTGGGTTCCTTTCAAACTCGTAATTATGTCCTAATTGTAAGTGCTGAATGCTTTTTTGGATTGTTCATAAATTGCATTACTCTAGCATTAGCATTAATTTTGATGTTAGTGAAGAACATCGAAATTTATTGTGCTTTGTGGAGGTCATTGAGTTACACCACGAGAAATCTCATTTTAAGGGAAGGAAAGGAGATCTTGTGGCTGGAACAAGAGGTCCCCTTATGATAATGCTGTAAAGTTACTGATCCAAACTCACTGGGGGTTTTCCCACCAAGGTACACATCTCCTGATGCTGAAAGACACAAAACCAGCCAGGAGAGGATTTTGCTGTGTGCCCTCCCTGAACCAGCTTCCTGCAGGGCTGGGCAGACACCAGCTCGTGGCTCTTGGGACTACTAGTGCTGATATCAGCATAGAAAGACCCCCCTTAACTGCTTAAAAAAATCTCATTTCCAGGCTTCTGAGAGGTTCCTCCATTTGTGGTGGCCATGACCATTGCTGCTTTCCTGAGCAGGGAGGTAACAGCTGCTGAGTGACACCAGTGACAGCCCAGGGGGTGGCTGCTGCTCCAAGGCCTCTGTGCAAATACATCCTCTGCCTTCCCAAAATTACCCATGAGGGTAAGAGCAGAGTTTTCTCTCTGTGGTAGGTCAAGGTATTTTATGAAAATGAAAGGCAGCCTATATAAAGATTTGTTCTGCAGGCATTTTTTCATAAGAAAAAAAGGTTAATCTTTCAATTCCCTCCTGTATAAGATTTTTTACATGTGTCTGCCTTGTTAACACTCACAGGAACTTTAAAGCTATCTAGTTGGATGCTCAGAAATCAAGCTCAGAAATGTTCTTTTTTTTGTTAGAGATTTGATTTTAATGAAGCCACTTTGACACTTATTTTTAATGAATTAATTATTTTGAATTCATTTTACCAACTCTCTGCCCGTGTTGCTCTCTTGAGATGAAAAAGGTGGTGTAAAATGACTTGCTGCAAAATCCTGGCCTCAGTAAACTTAATGTTTTTGATTGGAAAAAAGGTGAGCAACAGAGCCTAAAGGCTTTTTGATTTGCATTCAGGAGTTTTTGATTGATTGGTTTCTAGGGGATTACCCAGCATGAGATGGCATCTGTGCTGCAGTTTTGTTCATGAAATAGTCTACTTTTTTATCTAAGTTCCTGAAACCAAAAGTATTTATAAAACACATTGCATTTCTGTAATTGATAAATGCCCGAGTTTATTTTAGACCTTTAGCTATGATCTTGCACAGACAGAGGCAGATGAGAGTCAGCAGACAGATTTGTTGGATCAAAGACACTCTGAGCACTGCAGTGAGAACTCAGCATGATTTCACCTGCTACTGAGCAGTGTCCAAGTGTGCACCTGAAGTGACAGCTTCAATAAACACAGCGAGTGACCAAGGGCCGTGAAGTTCTTTGAGATTCAGGGACGTGTTGGTCTGCTTTAGAGGTTTTACCCTGAGCAGTCATTAGTAACTTCCACGGACTGTCTTTGGGGCAAGCATTGTTCCAGTTCGGTGTTCCTGATTTTGTAGCGCTGACTACAAATTCTTCCTTTTTGTTTCGGGCATTTATTTAGTATTAACAAACTTCCTGGTCCCATGCCTTTCACTAAAGATGTTCTTTAAAAGAGTGACACAAATTACTGTTGGTTTCCCATTGGCAGCGATTTCACTTTTCATTAGGAACTGCCTCAAAAGCAGCGCTTGCTTTAATCAGCTCTTGTCTGGTTGTTTGGAAAGGCTTGCAAGGTTGACTGGCTTTCTCAACTTGATCTGTGCTCACGGTAATGAGGCATCAGGCTAATGAGACCACTGCCATTACAATTACCAGCTTATTAAATCCTAATTAGGGACCCAATGCTGCCGGGTGCTGAGCGCTGGTTGTAAGCAGCTGGATATTTTCCTGTGCCCATTTTTGATCTCCAGTTGAAAGCTGCGCTTGAAGAGCATTGAGGCTCCCTGTTCACGTATCAGGTCTGTTTCAGTGCTAATGGGGTAATTGACTCTAATGATGTTGGCTGGTGTGTAATGGTCAGAGCTGCCTTTCCCTCCCCTGAGCAGCCCGGCATCCATGTCATTGTTAAATGGGCTGTGATTCACATGGCAGAAGGCTGCAGGATGCCAAAGGACAATATTTCCTATATAATGTTCCGTGGCAGGTTGTTTTCTGCACATTCATGCACTGCTGAAAGGAGTTTGCAACTTTATTGTTCATCAGTGCCAATTAAATGCAAACTCGATGTTAGCCAGACATGCTTCCTCCTGAATAAACAACTCAATTCTGTCCTCCCGAGGCTGGAGAATTTTAAATGCACAGTGTCTCTTTTGGAATCTAATTTCCACCTGACCTTCCCCCTGCCTGCTCTCTGTTCTGTGGCTGTTATTGAGCTGGGCAGGTAGTGTCAGTACAACTGCAGGGCACTTTCCAAAGTGCATTACAGAGCATCTCTCTTGCCTGCCCAGGGCTGATTGTTTTGCTGTTGTTTCTGCCAGGGTGAGATTGTACGAGCTCTTCTTGATTTTCACCCCGTGGAGATGAAGCTTTAGGCTCACCTTTGCCAGCCTGTGGAGTTCTGCTGCTCCTGGCAATGAGGCTTTGCAGGGTGTGAAGCCTTTCAGGTCAGTCTGACAGCAGTGGCTGCTGCCAGGTTTGGAGAGGCCTGGACTGTGCTCCCTTCCCACTCATCAACCACAAATTCTGATCTTAGGGAGTGCCTTAGAACTGGAACATGAAGGTACAAATGCATCTTGCAACACATTCTCTGACTAGAAGCCAGGTGGATTCCTCCAGGTCTGCTAAGACTCCAGACATGTTCTCTGTGGAAACTGCCCAGATGGCACAGAACCCACATCCTGCTTTTTACTGCTTCTTTTAGTGAGTATTGGTCAATCTCTTGTCCCTGGGAGGAAAATGCTCACTTACATCTCAATCCCGTTTCTCATTAGCAACCCTGCTAATGAAATCCCAGTAAATGATGCGGACTGCTAAAATCTGCACCTCATTCAGGGCCTGGAATGTTTCAGGGATGGGGCATCCACCACCTCTCTGGTCCCTGCTGGGCACTTGTGTAAAGGCAGCAGGGGAAAAACTGGGCTTTAAGTACTCCAGCTTAGTCCGAGTGATCCTGTGTGCTTGGCTAAGAGATTTCCTTTTGTCTGTTTTGGGGCATCTCTTTTTGTTCTATTAATGGACTTTGGCTTTGGAAAAAGACTGATCCAGAGAGAATAAATTCTGAATCTGGGATGCCAGCCCCACATGTCAGCCTGTTCTTACCTTGTTCCATGAGGAAAATCACTGTCCCAAAACAGGAGCCTTTGAGCTGTGAGACACCAGTTGATTAGGAAAGTATTTTCTAGTTTTTCAAGCAGGTAGATGATGTGGGTTTTGTCTGCTTTGCTCCTGAACACTCTTCTCAGAACCCTGTGTATGAAATGGGCTGGACACTAAATGAATGAGCTGATTCTGGCCGGGCTGGGGCATGGAATTGCTATCCATCTCTGCCTGCGGGTGTCACGGCTGCCAGTTCTGCAGCTGATGGCACAGACGTGATTGATTACCTGGCAATGCTGGCTCTGCTCCCCACCAGTAACTCAGTCCTTCAATTATGTGAAATTTGGCCATTCCCCACACGACTCCTCTGCCACTACCCCTGAACAGAGATCCTCCTTTCCGTGCTGTCTGTAAGGCTCAGCAGCTTCTTACACTCTTATCTATCTAATGTCCAGCCATTCCTGGTGTCACATCCAGAAGCTTTTTTACATCTTCCCCACTTTCCTTAAAGCCAGGCAAGAGCCTCACAGCAGTCACACCAGAAACAGAAACATGCTTTTCATGGCACTGCCCTTTGTGGGTCACTGTGGGAATTTGGACGTCTGCAGGAGAAGCAAAAGTAAAACTCTTACTGAAAAGGCCACGAGAATGAAGATGATAATGTTTGTATCTGGGGTGATGTTGTTCATCCAGGAGTTTTAAGGAAATGGCCGGAGTCTTCCCATACAGCCCTGGGCTTAATAATTAGAGCCAGAAGAAATGATCAGCTGGATTTTGAAGCCTTCAGCCTCACAGAAACACTTTTTCGTGTTGCTCTGAATCCCAGAGAAAAAACCGAGGAATCAGTGTTAGGCAACTCACAAAGCTCCGGAAGACGTGAATCTGTGATATCAATCTCTTAATTACAGCGGCTGAATTTCCTGAAACCTTTATTCCCTGACATAACTTCATTGAGAGATCCTGGTTGCAATTAACCTTTAAATGCTTAGGCGATTGCGAGGACTGCCGAATCCCTTAATGCACCAAGAGATTAGAGATGCCTTTTGATGGCAGGAATTCGGTTTCTGGGCTGTCTGGGAATGGGTCATTTCCATTGTCTCTCCTTTATTTAGATTTTTGTGCTGTACGCAGCTCCTTTGTTCTCATGGGTTTCCCCCGGGGCTGCGCTGTCACACCCTCATCCCTGCCCCGGGGCTCGCTGCTGCAGCCAAGGTAAAACCGTCTGAAGTCATTCATAAGCGGCTGCTGTTCAGGACAGGCTTCAGGAAAATTTGTTTTTACTGTTGGCAGGCCTTTCCCTGCAAAGACAGGCTCGCAGAATCCCAACACAGACTGCCGAGGCTGCTGCATCCCTTCCCCTTTGCCCTGCGAGCAGCAGACGCTGCAGACCTCACCTTTACCGTGCCTAAAAGTTCTTAAAAGACTCCACTTACTGCTTGAAGGGAGGCTATTTACAGCTTGGCGTCTTACACTGGCTCCTTCGGGATTACAATTCACCAAAATAAATATTCCTAAACTCCTCCAATTTTCCGGCAATTTGACTGCGCCAGTTATTTGGGTAATACTGTTTCTTCCTGGCCAGGGTGTTCTGTTCAAGCCATTAATTGAAAGCAGGAGGCCTTGGAGATACCTGTTGCTGTGTGAATGGCATGTATTGGCTTTTTACACCTCTTTGTGCATCTGTTCAAGTGGAAAACAATTTTCACTGGCTTGCACATAAGATACGAAGTTTAATTTATCACTGGAATCACTCTGTGGTGATTGATTCTGGGACCAGGGGGAAAAAAAAATGTGATTTTGCTGCATGTTTAGTAAATTGGTAGCTCTGATTTACAGATCCTTAACAGGCTCTCTGAATAAAAGAAAATTTTTCATGTTGGTGGCGGAGATGCCTCTGGGATAACAGAGCAGAAAGAGAAAAGGGTAATGAGAACTTGTAGTGATTGATAACTGCAGGAGTTTTGATCAGATTAAGGCAATTACTGATGGGATGACGGGCATTAGCACTTTGTTTTTCATACCGAGATGAATTGCTAGAAAGCAGAGAAGTGTGCTGAGATGAACACGGACCATTCTGTACTCATTTTTTTGCTGGTGTCTTTTGGGTTTTTTTTTGCTAATCGTGGTGCAAACTAGGCGGCAGAAAAGGCTGGAGACGTGGGTGAGTGAGCAGGGAAGCACTGTGTGGGAGCAGGGAGGGGATGTGGTGCCTGTGCCTGGACCCCTGGGCAGGGTCACCATCCCAGTGCTTAAAATGAAGGAGAAAAAGTCGAGTGTGGGCAGAAAAGAACCAGAAGCAGGAAAAGAGCCTGGCAGCAAGAGTCAAGCAGACATGCCTGTTTATCTCAAATGGGAAAACTGACTTGATTACAGCAAGCTAATGCCTTGGAAATGATTATTGGTGTTAAAAGGGCTTTTTTATATAGCAGCAGAAGTGAGGGAGAGGGGGGACTGATCAGAAGTGAGGCTGGATGAATTAGGAGCAATTTCTTTTTGTGATATGAGCTGCAGGAAGAAGCTGCTGGGAGGGTCACAGGTGTCATATCCAGATGTCTCCATGTCTAGACTGGCTCACTGTTAGGAATCCCATCTTTTGCCAGGTTGTACCTCAGTCAGCTGCAGACTTTGCTGTTTCCAGCACAGGCAGGCTAGAGCTACACGTGAGGGTGTCTGAGGAACCTCTGTGAGCTCATCCCCCTGCTCCACCAGGGTTCTGGGTCACCCTCCTTTATGGACTGGCCTGGGGAACAGATTTGCTGTGTGGCAAACCCAGTCCTTGGGCTTTAAAACATCTGCTTAGAAAAACATCCCCCATCCCAGTGGGGCAGGGCCAGGTAAGGCAGAAATCACCTACAGCTGAGCTTGGTCCTGCCCACAGATCCTACTGAATAAAGCATTTCCAAGAGGAGCCAGAGATGCTTTCATTAAACATTCCTGTGAGAGCCCTTTAGTGAGCTTTAAAGCTGGCAAGTTCCAGGTTTCTGCAGGTTCACTTGTGCAGTGAAACTCCTCCAGCCATCACGTGAACCCCAGTTAATGAGCTGTGTCACACGGGTGAGGCGTCTCAGGCTGGTGTGGAGTCAGATGTTGATCCTTTAGGGAGAACTTCCTGTTACTGATGGTGATGTTGATAATTCTGTTTCTGAGGCAGAGGAGGTGAGCTCAGCCCCTTGCAGCTGGCTGGGAACGCTGAGGGGGAGGAGGAGCTGCACTGACATTTACATTGGCAGTGCCCAGCCTGGATGTGCACAGACCCAGGATGGTGGCACTGATGAAGTCAAGCTCTGGTATCAACTGGCTTCAAAATGAACATTTTGGGGAATGAAGTCAGTTATGCCATGTCCCCTGTGAGGCAGAGGAGCCAGCTCAGCAGTCCCTGTGCCGGGAACGGGAAAGAGACTCTGTGAAGGACATCTCACTTCCTGGGATGTGAAGAGTCCTGTGCCCTGGGCAAGGGTCTGCCTCCTGCCCTGAGGAGTTTCTCTGGGTTGTGGGACTTGGAGACAGGTTTACCATCACTCATTTCCTTCAGTAGGAAGCCCTCTGCACTCTGTGAAATCTGCACAGCTTTCCTGAGCTGGAGATGTGGGGCTGCTGCCCCTGCCCTGGGTGCAGCCCTGGTGAGGTGCTCAGTGTCTGGGCGGGATGCAGGAACCAGGATGGGTGCTCGTGCAGATCCAGTGGATTCAGCAGGGAAGCAGTGTCAGCAGCCAGCTGTAACCAGGGCTTGCCTTGGCTCTGCTGGGAGGAGTAGATTTACTCACCTTCACTTTAGAGGGGATCCCTCAAGAGAGGGGGGAGGACTCTCAAGGTGACCAAAGAGCAAACAGTGGACTCTGGGTGTGGAGGGGAATGAAAGACATCAGGTTTGATATTTGTTTGCTTCCTGTTTTTCTTCCAGGCATCTGGTGGAGACTACAAGGGGAAAACAAATGGACAATGACTCTGCATCTGGCTGTTTCTCTCCCTCCCATCCAGGTCTGCACAGCTCCAGTGAGCTCTTGAAAACTGCAATAAGTGCATACAAGGTGTGCTGTTTGCTGAGCTTGAGAGTGCAGCCAAGCTCACAGCAAAGCCCCAGGTCAGCCCCAGGTTTCATGGGCTTGTGCTTTGTGTTTGAGAAGATCATCTGCTCACCCTTAACATGAAAACATCAGCTTGGGCCAAAGAGATGTAATGTCTCAGAAATCAAAGGCTGGCCTAATATTGATGTTGTGTTCTTCTCCCTGGCAAAGCAAGCCAAGAAAAACAGAAGAAACCCCCAGGTGGAGGGTCCAAATCCAAGCAGGGGATTTGACTGCTGCCCTTCACCTGTGAGGGGAAACATTTTCAAGCAGGGAGGCTTGAGATAGTCAGCTGCTCCCTGATTCTGAGGGGATGGTCCAAGTTCACAAAATGTTGGGAACATACCTCACATTAAAATGTATGTCTGGAAAAAACCCATGTCTTATTGAAAACAAACAAGAAAAAGCCACGGCCTTTGGCAGTAAGAGATATCTCAGTCTGAAAGCAAGACAAATTGGTATTTCTGTAAACCCCACAAGGAGAAGTTGTACAGATTTATTCTTTCCCTTTGCATCTCATTTTAGTCTTGTCCCTTCTGCATTTTTTGTGGATTTTTCCAGTTGCTTGGCTGTGCTGGGTGCTCTCTTGTCTTGCCTGTGCACACCACCTGAGGAATCTTGCATGCAAAGAGCCTTTTTCCCTAATTTGACCCAGAGCCATGATAGGGCTATGGAAATGAGGTGGTGCAGCTGTGCATAAATAATCACCCAGGTTTGCCTGTGATGTGGCAGTGGCTGATCTGACACCGCACCAGCACAGAGCTCCTTCCTGGGTGTTTTCTTCATACTGGGAGCACCAAACTGCTCAAGGAGGAACAGTTCCTCCTTGGGGCCATGGGGATGGGTGGGAGCTGGGTGGGGTGGATGGGGCTCCCCTCCTCCTCCTCCCCCTCTGGAATTGCTGAAGTGGCAGCATGGCATCACATTTCCAGGCTTGGCTCACACCACCCACCTGCTGCCTTGGGTCTGACTGGCGATTTTGTTCCTTGGCTTTTGTGGTGAAGTGGGCAAGCCCTTTTCTCTCAGCAGCAGGTGCAGAGGGCAGACCCTGTCTGGACCACGCTGCAGGCTGGGGTCATCTCCCAAAAAGGGGGTGAACAACAGAGAAGCGGGAGGGATTCATGTTGCTGGCTTGTGCCCATGGGCTTGCCCTCGTGGGAGCAGAAAGCAGCTCACCTTCGTGGTGACAGCAGCTCACCTTTGTGGGGACAACAGGACACATTTATGGGGACAACAGGACACATTTGAGGGACAGCAGCTCCCCCTGAGCAGGGCAGGGTTGGTGCCCAGTCCTTGCTGGAGCCCCAGGCGGGTTCGGCGTCCCTCCATCCAAGGGAGGAGAACTGATGCAAAGATGAAAAGAAGAAAAGATGAGTGACTGCAGGGTGATAAATGGCCCACAGGCTCTGCACACAGGCTGTGACTGGCTCCTGCTGGAGAGGCAGATAAGGCTGGAGATTTGGAAATCAGCAGGGAATGCTGATCAGCCACGTCGCTCTCCAGATTCCGTTGCGCTCCTAATCCCGAGTGGTTTTTTGGATGGCACTGATGATGGGGAATCTTGTCTTAACTGGAATTTACACAGAATCTGTCTTCTTGGAACAGGCTGAAAGTCCCCAACCCCCAAATTACGCAAATTCAGTGCAAGGTTTGCTTTCATTTTTACATTAAATCATCATTACTTGTAAATGACCTTCCCTGACTTTGGGTTGTCACAAGGAGAAAATACATTTTCACCAGGCATGTGGATATGGAGTCAATTTCCACAACAGCAGGAAATTAGCCAGGGCTTGTTTAGCTGCTGGAAACTTGCTGCATCTGGAGAAAGGAGAGCGAATGTTTCTGCAGTCAGGCACACACCAGTTCTTAGGGTGCTACACAGCTGCATTTGCTTTGAGATCTGCTCTCTGTCCTGTTCTTGGCTGATGAGATGATTTGGGATGATGAATTTTCCCGTGGGACAGCAGCTCTGCTCCTGTCCAGTCTGAACTAAGAAGGTAATAAATTTAGGTACTAATCCATTTAGGTTGAAAATGTGATTCCAGAGGATTTTTTGCTAAGTGCAGTCCCATTGTACGAGAGCAGGGGCAGTGAATATCTCCCATAAACATATATGCAAAATCATTCTAAATATATTCATTTATTTTCATGACTGCTTGTCATTGCCTAAAGTCTGGTCAGCCAGGAGTGCACCCCTGTTAGATTATCTCTGTGACAACCACACTGAGCAGCAGATGAATATTTTAATCATCTGTTTAATGGCTGCAGGAGACTCCACTGGCTTGACAGGTTTTAACTTGATCTGGTGAAGGGTTCGACAGAGGGAACTGACTCCAAAAAAATCAATGTGCACTGAGAATTTGGAGAAAGGTTAGTGAATTGTTTCAGCTGGGGGGAAGAATAATCATTTTGTTATTTGGAAGCACTGACTTATTTTTTTATTTGAAATGTTGACTTTTATTGAACAGTTTCCCTCATTTAAACTTTGATCCAACAGAAATGTTAGTAAATGGGTTTTAACAGCCTTTCGAGTCAAACAATTTTGTAGACTGATTCCAAGCAGAATGTTCTTGTTTGCTTGTCTCATTGATGACTTGAAAACAAAACTTTCTTGTTTTGTTTGTTTTGACATGAACTGTTTTCCAGAGTTCGCCCCAAAACCCTGAAAAAAAAAATCATTATTTATGAAGTTCTGGTCACTAACTGAAAAACAACATCATGTACTTTGGCTAAAGTAAATTTATTGCAAGTGCAGTTTAAAAAATAGAAGTACTCATTTTACAACTAACACTAGGTAGTTTTTACATTTCAAACTAATATATAGGAATACTTTGGTCATAACATAGAGTTTCCTTTAAGGTTACCTTAGAGTGTTGGAACTGAATCTATGTGGGGTTTTTTTTGTTGTTGTTTTTTTTTTTCTTCTTTTGGTTTTGTTTTTTTTAATGTAGTTGATGAATTTGCCAACGTCTTTCAATGACCTTTAGAACTTGGATCTTTCCAGAACTGACTTAATTAAAGACGAGATGGAACCAAAGTGAATTTTTTAAAAAGTCTGTTTTATTGTTCCCTATTAAAATTCTCCTGAATTATTCATCTGTCAGAGATGGAATGGAATTTATCATTAAGTTATTCACTTAGATAATTATAGGAACCTGCAGCTTCAGTAGAAATGAGAGTGAAAAAGGCAGCAGGTGGCTGCATGTGACAAGTTCACTTCCTGACAGAATTCTTGGGATTATTTAATTGTCCCCCCCATAGGTTGAGGAGGGTCTGTTGAGTTTCTGCTTTTGATTTTAAAATTACTAATAGAGTATGCAAATGCAAGAACTCCCAACAGTGCCCAGCTCAGCTCTTCTCCCTGTGTTGAGCCTGAAGGTTATTAAAAATAGAGGTTACAAGATCCAACCCTTGGTGCTTCTGTTATTCCAAGTGCACCCTGAAACAGTTTCCTGCCCTCATCATCACCCTGAAAATCAATTGCAGGGAAATAAAAGAACATCTGGAAAGAAGAACACTGTGTGAGACAGAGTCTAACCTGTGGGTGCCTGCCTTGCTGGGCACCAGGGGCGTTTCTGACCAGAATGTTTAATTTCTGTTGCTGAAACTGTGCTGGAAGAAGCCTTTCTCTAGGGTGGGTACAATCTGCTTCTGGCCATCAAGGGAGCCAAATTGGTTCAGTGAAGCCATTTGCTATTCATAATTATTTTCACAACACCTGCTGGATTAATTTAAAAATAAATATCCTGAAATGTGAGGAAAGCCTAACTATAGAAAATTCTGCCTAATGGGAGAAGGAAGGAGAAGCTTGCAGTGCCCAGATTGGACCTAGGGATGTTTTTTTTGTCCATTAGTGATTTACAAATTCTGTAAGAAAGGCAATGGAGATAGTGAAAAATGGGGTGTTGAAGGGGATGTGATAGTGAAAGTATTTGTTAAACCCCCAAACCTACAGCCCTCAGCATTCCCTGCAGTCTCTCTGAAACCTCAAATGTTTTGAATTTCATAGTTGGCTGCAAATTAGATACCATGTCATAAATCCTGATCTGTTTATGATAGAGCAAATTCCAAACTATGTGATCTTCATTTTAATGAAGAGGTCTTATGAAAACAGAAACTTATAAATTCACTGCTCTCTTTGGGTTCCAGTGATTGAAGGCAGTACTAATTTCAAACTTCAGTGGCTTTTCTATTGCACCTGCAACTCCTAGATATTCCTTTTCCTGTCTGGCTGTGTTATTGTTCTGCCAGTGAGTGATGGCTGTGCCAAGAGTGTATAAAAACGATATAAAATGCAAAAAAGGGTTCTGCCACTGGCTGTCACAACTACCTGGAAGGAGTGTGTAGTGAGGTGCAGGTCAGTCACAAGTGACAGGACAAGAAATGGCCTCAAGTTGTGACAAGAGGGGTTTAGATTGGGTAGCAGGAAAAAATTCTTCACTGAAAGGGTTGTCAAGCACTGGAACAGGCTGTTCAGGGCATTAAAACAGCCACCATCCCTGGGGGGATTTAAAAGATGTCTAGATTTGGCTGGGACCACTCTGAAAGGTTTCACAGTCTTGCTGAAACTTTTCCTTGCTATTCCTCCAAGTCTTTTTTGTTCCAAGCCTAAGAACTAGTCTCTGGGATTCTCCAAGGGTTTCTACTGTCTCCTCCCACAAAAATGTCTTAGTTCTTAATGCTATCAAAGTGAAAATAGAAATTCTCTTGCACGGTGTTTGCAGCCACAGACTTCATTTCCAGGTGTCTCCATAACTGCTCGGTGAGACAAGATTGATGTAACATCAGAAAGCAAAGTGTGCCTCTACCTCCTGTGCTCTCTGAAGAGAGAGAAAACTCTTATTCAAGGTGTTGAAGTGAATAAATTTCTTCCAGCCAAATGTCAGATTTTGTTAACATTCTCTTTTATGAAGAGTGGACAAGCCCTGTGGGACAGCAGTGAACAAGAGGCAGCAAAGCTTTGTGGGACTTGCCCTGAAGGTCTGAGAAGAAGAAAAATGCAAAGATTGGAACACCTCACTCTGGAGGTGACTTCCACACTCGTGATCCTCCACTGTGAGCAAAGCTGGGCTGCTCCTTCCTTGGCTCTTGGGCCCCAGGACAGCTGCAGGCCCATGGATTCCCCACACTCCCTCCTGAAGGTGTCAGGGAGCCCTCTGGCAGCCACCCCTGGACACCTGCTCCATGGAGGGAGGATTTGCATTTCTGACAGTCATGGACTGGTTTGCGAGAGAAAAATAAGTCTTTCATCTCCTAAGCACACTTGGGTTTGCTTTTCAATGAGGCTTAATTTTTGTTACAAGAAACTGAGTGTTTACTGGATAAACGTGTGATGGAGAAACTGATCTGCCCACTCTAAACCCCCCAGGGAATTTGATCAAAGGCAGGAAGGAGATTTGCTTGCCTGCAGTGACAGCCTTCCTTAGAAATCCCAGCCTATATCTGAACTCATTTCTTACCTACACATAATTCTACATGATTTCTGAGGCTATCTTAATTAATTTTCCATTATTATTTTTTCTTAAGTATTTTATTTAAGGGTTTTACTGTGAACTAAGGAAACCCAACAGATTTGTGGGAAGAGGTTTGCTGTGGAGTAACATCTGAAATCAGAGTAGAATAAAGTTTTAATAAATAACAGCAAAGGAAATGAATTAATAAAGAGCATGAGCGTTTATGGAGACCTCAAGAGACAAGGGAATGATGCTGATGGATCTTTTCTTACAGCTTGCTCTAGGAAACAAATGCATATCTATATCTGGACTGCAGCCTCCTGGGCTGTGCTGCCTAAAGAAAGATGTTTGTGTGGTTGCTGCTCTAGTGTTCATTCTTTAACTCTTCTTCTTGGAAAAGGTGGTTTCTGTCTGTCCCTTTGTCCCCCTCCCCTGCCCTCTGTCCCTCACCTGAACCGAGGTGCAGCAGTTCACAGCACGAGTTGGAGATGGTGTCTGCACCTCCAGCAGCAAAAACATTACGGGGTGTGAGCTGCCCTCTGTCCTCTGCAGATAGAGACGCTCCCGCTAAACCATCATGACTCTCACCCCTCTCAGCCTGAGCTGCTGTTGATCTCTGCTGTTGCCATCCGAACCCTCGGAGCGTTGATTTCTTCCCTTGAGAGAGAATTCTTGACCCATCACTGCATGACAATTCCAGCCTGAGCCCTCTCAGGTTCGCAGGAGCACCCGGGAGACAATGGAACTGCTCAACGGGGTGGAAAGAATCTGAAAACACTCCAGTCCTCTCTGCGAGCACCAAAAAGGACAAGGACAAGCTGGTTAAAATGCAGCAAGAGATGAGTGTGCAGAGCTGGCCACAGGTAGTTATTCAGATAAACATCTCTGCCCTTCGAAAGGGCAGCATCAGCTGCCAGCAATCACTTAGGAAAATGATGTCTTCGATGACTGATAAGGTTTGTCCTCCCCTGGGGTGTGCGCCAGAGGGACTTTCATTTTTTTTTTTTTTCAAATAGGTGCAAACTGGATTTTGTGGCTGTTGAGAGAGTTCTCCAGGTTTGACAGAGAGTGAATTAAAGTTGTAGAAGCTGTGATCCGGATAGTGGGAATGAGTTTGGTGGCAGTGTGATCTGTCTGCTGTGCCTGGCAATCTGTGGGTTTGGACTTGCTTAAGAAATGCAAGGATATGGACTCAAGCTATTATATTCTGCACAGTCATGTGGCTTGCTGGAACGGGCTGGAAGCTGGATTTTTTCTTTAATGGGTAATTCACAGTTGGGGTAAAACGTGACAATTTCAAGCAGAAAAAATATCTGAAAACAAATTTCAAACTAGTGGAAACTTTCTTATAAAATTGGCAGCTGCAATTGATTATTAATGCTGGAAACCTTGGAAATTTCTGGATGAAATATCTTCTAGGGAGAAAAACAAAAGTTCTCTGAGGGTGAAAAAAGGTTCATGGTTGGTTTTTTTCACGTTAACAAAATGAATCTGCCACTAAATTTCCTTTTTGAAGGTGAATTATGGACGTTAACATATATGGAACATAGGCCAGACCAATCCCTAAGCTGTGCCACTCACATACAATTTTATAGAGGAAGGCATTCATATTTTCCATGGGGTTGCAGTGGGAACTGTATTTTTTTTTTAACTTGCTCCTGCCATGAGGAATAGAGCTTTTAATTAAAATGACAAAGTCAGACTAGTCAGACTCCTATTATCATATTTAAGGAAGGCTTTGGGGAGCTATAAACATGACAAGGTGATTTAACAGAGAAGTGCCTAACTTCCTAAGCTGTTCCTTTAGGTGTTCCAACATGCCTCTTGGGGTATTTAATATCTCGTGTGCTGCAGGACCAAAGGATGTGCTTTGTTCTGATATTTGTACAGGCCTGTGTGTCCTGATTAATTATTCATTATCCTCTTTTAATTCTAACCTCAATCACCCTCCTCATTTCAATTTGTGCCCTTCTGAGCTCCCCAAACCTCAGCAAGCCCCAATCTTCCTTGAGCTAAAGTGTTTTTTAGGAAGAAAGAGGAGCAAGACAAGTTTTTTAGGGTCCTGCAGGGAGGATTATGGTTGTTATGGTTACCAGATTAACCAATTGCTGCCGCATCTGAATTCACCTGGAGGATGTGGAGTCCCACCCTACAAGATAAACCTTGGCAAAGCAGTCCAACCATTTGTTATCATTCAGAAATAAAAAAGGCCCACAATGGTCTCTCTTGTGGTTGCTTCAGGCTCTGAGGCTGCATCCGTGGGCTCCAAGTGTGTTGGATGGGACAGGAGATTGAAAAGGCTCAGATATGACTCTTCTCAGAACATTAATTATTTCTTAATAAATCCAAAGTGCAGGATATAACGGGTAAAGGGATAAACTACAAATTCCCCATAGGTATTCCCTTAGGATTTTTTGTTGTTCTTATTTTATAAAGAAATTTAGTGCCTTTCTGGCCTGCACTCTTACCAGCATGGTTTAATGGGAGGCTTAGAGACAAACATGTTTAAGCAAGAATAATCCCCAGAGAAACATGCTTTTGGCAGAAGGATTCTTTTATGTTTCAGCTGGGAATAAAACAAAAACAGTTGTTGGAAAAGCTGCATGGGGAACAGCAGATCTTGAACTGTGAATCTCAAAATGCTTGAAAACAGTGAGGAATTTAGACAGAGAAATGCAAAGAGGACTTCTATTGCTGTCTCTTTTTCTCTTTCTTTTCTGACTTGTGAAAATCCTCCCCCTCCTCTCTGTGAGGACTGATCTGGCAGAAGGATCAGTGTCCTTTGATCTCTGGAAAGCAAGCCTTGTTCATACACCCCTGACACGCAAGGTTGTATTGGATTTTTCTACCTGCATTCATGTTTTCTTATCTGGGGTGTTTTATTTTCAGGAAAATTATTTCCTGTCTAGTGATTGCTTTGCCTGAAGTGATTTAGCTCTGCCCCCCAACATGCACAATTTCAGTGATTTCACTGCTGCATTGTCCTGATGTGACTCTACCACCTTGAATCCCTGGACCCCAAACCTGACCTTGCTGGTTCTGTGAGCCTCTCTAGTACCTGCCTGTAGGTGTTAAATAAAGCCTTTTACTGACACAGGATAAAAATCAGGATGGTGCATCCCTTGTGAAGAGCTGTATCCTGATTTATTGGGATCACTTTGCACTGCTGGGTGTACCCACACCCTGTGCTAAAAGTTGTTGGTGGGAATCACAGCTGAGGGAAAATTGGGGCTACAGCATTTTAAGAGGTGTCACAAGTGGCCTGAGGGATTAACTGCTTGTGTCAAAATCATCTTTTGCAGGTCAGGCAGCAATCAAAGTTCAACACCTCTGCTTGTGTTGGAAGGGACCTTAAGGATCATCTGGTTCCAAACCCCTGCCATGGGCAGGGACACCCTGACCAGGTTGCTCCAAGCCCCATCCAGCCTGGCCTTCAACATTTCCAGGGATGGGACCTCCAAAGCTTCTCTGGGTGATGATGAGGAGCCAATGTTTCAGCTCTCAGTTTGAAAATCACCTTCAGAGGCTCAGGTGCTCTCTGGACATCATGAGAAAACCCTGGGCTTTTCCCTGCTGCAGAAGTGATGTATTGACTGGTAATTTGGGTTTTTTGTGACTTCCTCTTGGCTGTGGGATTAGGAAAACAGAGTAAGAATAAACTAGAGAAAAGGGGTGTTGGAGGTGAGAGACACTCTGCTTTTTCTGCTTATTCCTTTCTCATTTCTTGCCCTTCAAACAAGTTGATGGCTCCAGTGCCAAATGGAATCTGAGGGAGGAAAACACAAACAAGGAGCCTAAAGGGTGGATGTTGCAAGGACTTGGGTGTCTCTGTGGACTGCAGTGAGGCATGTGGGTGTGCAGCACCTTGCAATTCAGGCCCTAGGGTGTCCCAAGCAAACATGCAGCCTCATAAAGCTTGTCTGTGTTCCAAGAGGAGTATAAAGTGCAGAAATGACTCTGCAGATATTAATCAAACAATCTGGTTACGTCATTCTGTTATAAATAATGTTCAGTGTCATTGGGATTTTGTTGCTACAGAACCACTGGCATTACAGATGTTCATTTGTGATTGTTACAGGGGATAAAACACTAAAGTTAGACACGTTTCAATGATTTTTAATGTTTCTGCAGTGTAAGGGATTCCAGTTGGGTATAAAAGTTCATGTCTAGGACATCTTTTTATGTGTCAGATTAACTTAAAGAATCTGCTGAAGTCCTAGTGATTTCTCTTGTTGATTTAATTTCTGAACTCCTGACAGCCTGGACTTTATAACAGATCAGTGTGGTGCCTTTAAATCATCTGTGTAAATCTCCTTGGCTATACCCAGTGCTGTGGGAACTTGATTACCTGAGTTTCTGAGATTAACTTGAACAACAAAAAACCTCCAGTTCCTCCATCAGAGAGGTGAAGACTTGTGAGTGGGATTTAAAAAACAGAAGAAGGTGAATTACTCTGCTACTGCAAATAAAATTTAAAAAGGTTGTGATTGAATATTGGCTGATTTTAAAAATAGCTCCATCCCCAAAGCTGTAATTTGCACTACCAGCTAAGGTCTGTGAGTAGAGCAATTAATTACAAAATAAAAGCTGCTAAAAGCTGGTGTCATCAGGGACTTTATGCACCCCAAGGTTGTGTCAGGGAGCCAGAGGAATGCACAATACACAGTCTGACCTCAGCATGGGATCCCTAAAGCTGGAAAATGCAGGATGATGCACTTCCCATGGAAGCATGTGAAGTAAATGATTTGGGAATCCATTGTGCAAGCACTGCAAAGTCAGACTCCTGAGGCTGGTATTAGAAGAGATTTTTGGTGAGTAAATCCACTTCCTCCACCCAGAATCTGCAATGACGTGCTGGAAAGTTTCCTTCTATATCAGGAGCTGCTATGTATATCTATATCATCTATATCTATATCTATATTATCTATCTATATCTATCTATATCTATCTATATATCTATCTATATACCATCTAGATAATCTCTATATCTCTATATCTATCTATATCTTTACCTATCTATATATCTATATCTATATAGTTTCTTACCTATATCAATCTATACCTACATCAGTATATTTCCATATATTCTTCTCCCACCCTGGATGGTTTCCAATGCTCCTCTGCAGTGCCTGTGCTTGTGCTGGCTTTGTCAATGTCCCACCCCTATTTCCATTCCAAAGGCTGTAATAGCCTGGCTATGAAATACCCCACAAGCTGCTGCAGGTGTCAGCTCAGAAATGTGCTCCCCCGTGCAGGGGAAGAGCTCTGCCTGTGTGAGGGAGGAATGCCTGCATAAAAGGGCAAAGTTCCCCTTTTTGTTTGGTTCACAGGGCTGTGACAGGAGTGACTCCCTCGGGTCAACATCGATAAATTTGACTCTCAGGCTCCACATGGCTGGGTCATGATTTACTGGACCTGTGCTATCTTCTTCAGTGCAAGGCAAACTGCTGGCACGGGGAAAGGCTAATCCCTTCCCTTCCCAACTGCAGGAGTGAATGTTTGGCTCAAATGTGTAGATTATAATTGATTTTGGGAAGGGTTATTTACGGCCTTGGTGTTCTGAGGCTACAGAGTGCGCAGTGAGCTGTTTGATGGTGTGAGAGGCTGCTCCCAGCTCAGGCAAACCTGAAGCTGATAAACTCCAACCTCAAGGAGTATTATTTCACAGATTTATGGCATTCCATTGGCAGCTTCAATCATTTGGATTGACTCAGCCACCTGATCCACCAGGACACTTTTAACATCTCAGGCAGCAGAACACAGAAATTAAGTCTCAGTGAGGCATATCTGTTCCCAGGTGTGCTGGAGTGAGACAACTGCTGTTCAAGTGTACATAATGTGAAATTGTACTTTTTTTTCTTGCTTTCTGCCTGTTAAGGTGCTAAAAAGGTGGTGATGTTTGATCAATCCAAGAGGCACAATCAATTACTGTTCCTGCTCTCAAAATCGTGGTCATGCTCTGTTCTTTCCCTGAGTTTTCTACCACCTTTCTATCACTTTGGTATATTTTGTCATAAAGCCACAAGTAAGATCAGTACTGAGGAAAGTTCTCCCTGCTCTATTATGTAGACTGTATATTATATAGTCTATTATAGTTTTAAATAATTTCAGCAGCACCTCTTTGGCTTCTCAATCTCCTTGCAGGTGTCACTTCTCTCACCTCTTCAAGGAAATGGGGTCCAGTGATCCCTCACCCTCCAAAGAAAGCCTCACTCTGCCCTGTGGGGACACCCCTGCAATTTTTGCACCCCCATTCTCAGAGCTTGGACCATGGACATTCAACATAGATTTGTGCCAGTAGAGGCAACAAACTCCTGAGCTTTTTGCAGTGTTCAAAATCCAGCCATTCACATCTTAATCAAAACAATGACATAAATTTTTTCTCGCTTGTTCTGAAAGATTCTTGGCCACAAGTCTCAGGGCTCCAAGGAGTCAAAAATTACACATTATTTATTCATGTGACTTCTCCTCAGATTCCAGGAATCCTTTCTGCCATTGGCTTCTTTTTGCCTCAGCTGTGGATACAGCAAAAGGAGCTCCTTCTCTCCCTGAATTCTGTTTTTTCTGCAATCCCTACCAAGTGCCAGTCCTGCTGCACTTCTGTTTTTCCACTGCTATTTTCACTCTGTCAAGGAGGGGTGAGTTTACTTTCATAGACAAGAAGTTTCAGAATACAAAATCTTCTATGAATTGCCCAAAGTTCCTCTCCCAGGCAGGATTCACTGAGCTGCAGCATTCCTTCATGCTCAGCTGGACACGGATTCACAGATTCAAGAGATGTGTGCAGCTCTGGAGCCACACAGCAGCACATGCTGATGGTAACAGGGGGATCCTGCAGTTTGGATGAGTCTGCTCAGATATCTGGATATCTGTTAATGTATCCATTACAAACTGTTAATGTATCCATTATTAATTATTCATTATCTGTTAATGTATCCCGAGTTCCATATTTAAAGTCAACACTACCATTAAAAAAATGAATTAACGTGTCTTTTATACAAGGTTGCTCATTAGAATAGAGTGTGGGGTTTTTTTTTGTTGTCGTTTTGTTGTTGTTGTTGTTTTGGTTTTTTGGGGTTTTTTGCTTGAATTTTTTTTCTGAGAATCCTTTGGTCCCATACTTTTTCCTGGTTCTCCAGGTCTGGTTAGAGCACTGGTATCACATTCGTTTAACTGCAGGTTTTTCCAGGTCTGGCTGCTGCTTTTTCTGTGTAAAGTCTAAAGAAGCCAAGCTTCCATTCCCATAAAGCACCAAAGTAACGTTTTTGTTTTTTTTTTTAAATCAAACTATTTCAGTTCTCTCCTGAAATTACTGTTCAAAAGAAATCTACCACCTGCAGAACATTTTGATGAGACATTATTTTACTTCAGTTGCAGGGAAAAGAGAACACATTTCCAGTTCTCCTGTTCCAGCTGGCTTTGGACAGCAAAGCTAACAGAAGTTACTCAGACTGTTTCAAGGCCCAGAGATGATTTTTGCATGTATTTTCTCTCTTAGTAGCAGTAGTAGTAACTTCCTATATTTTTAACTGATACTTTAATGAATGTTGAGCTCCAAAGCTCTCATTTCTATTCCTCTGTGAATAAGACAAGACTCTTGGTCCCTTTTTGGTTTTGATTTTTTTCCAGCAGCCTCCCTGACAGTGAGGATCAGCTCTAAGACCACTTGAAGTCAATGGAGAGATTTTGATCCATTTTGAAGGGCTTTGAGGCAGAGCCATAGAGACTAGCTGAAACAACTGCTAGCATTTCAGGAAAACCACAGCTGAGTTCGGCAGCATGTAATTAATTACTGAAATTCAACATTGTGTTGCACAATACTTGGTTCTTCACAGAAGCAAGCAGGCACATTTTTAGTATTTCTATACCCCAGTGCAAGACACATTTTAAAAGTCATTGCCATGAACAAGAAGAATGCCTTCCATTATGTTTGGAATTGAGTGTGTTTGGTTTCTATCCCCATCAGAGGATAATGAAAACAGCTGGAGCCTAATTATTATAATTCAGAGATATTCACTGTCATATTCCTCTTTCAGTCTGCTCTGTCTTGTGGATATGAGTTGTGTGGAGTTGAGAAGATCAAGAGTAGCTGTGTAGCAATCTCCTGAGTTTCAAGATGGAAAGTCCCTGGCCTCCTCTAGCTGAACAGATCACCTCCAAACTGGTAGACAGTCCCCTACTTGATATGGCATTTAGCTCATCAAGCCACAAACATTTCCAGAAAAGGTTACTTGTTCACTGTTAGCCCAAAACTCTGAGCAGTCAGCAGTTTGACAGGATATCTGTTTGATAATCTCTCCAACAAGCATGGAAAAGCTGCAATAACTTCAGGTCCCTGACAAATTGTTGTGTAGTGGATTTAGCAACAGGGTTGGCTGAAGGACAGCAGATGAGAACAGCAAATCTGGCTTCTGGTTTGTAAAACACTTTGGAGAGCTCCCTCCTTCTCTGCTAAATCTCAGTTTAGTGACTCAGACAGCAATGTTTTGAGGCTTATGTAGAATATAACAATCTTCTCCCCAAAGTTTTCTTTGCTTCACTTTCGCATTTGTATTCTTACAATTGTATGAATTTCATTAAAAATAATGGCTTTACTGTTCACCGTCATCATGCTTGTCTGTGGAACACAGGATAACAAAACCATTTGTAATTTCTGTTTTAATGAGACAGAAAAGGAGGAAAACTGCTGTGATTTTATATCTCCCTAGACATCTACTTTTATCTTTTAATTTTTTTTATTTTAGAGCAGACCCAGAATGATGCTTTTTATTTAATCTGTCGTCAAGTATTGAATGAATCATAGTTTCCCCTTATTGATCTGTTGTTTAATCTTATAAAATGAATAGTCCTCCTTCCTCCTTAGAGTGAAAAATTAATTAGTATGAGAGAAGAAAGCAGGATATGAAACCTTATTGCTAGAGCAGCTTCTTGCCAGTCCTGTGGCCTTGCATGTCCTGGTCCTGTCTCTTGAGGTCCAGCTCTAATACCTCTATTTTCACCTTTGGGCTTGTTCACTTTGTGGCAAACCACGATGAACCTGGGAGCTTTGCTTTGCCAGGATCCAAAACAAATGAATAATGTTGTCTCCAAAGGTGGGTGACCTCAGCCTGGGATCAGAGCCTGGCTGTGCCCAGTGTGGGGAAAGGCAATGTCAGGGTCCTGAGTGCCTCTGTGCTGTTACATATTTATATTTGTGTCAGCCTCCCTCTGCACCAGGCCAACTCCTAACGTGCCAGAGGAGATAAAGTGCTGTCTAGAGCATGGCTGCAGATGAGAAAAGTTTCTTCTCACCATGTGCCTGACATACCACAGCAAGCAAGGCATCTAATTAAAAACCTGCTTGAACTTTGATCTCCCGTTCTTGCTGTCTTACCAGCAGTGAATGTTTGAAAGGGTGTTTTGATCAGCACTTTGCAATGCATTTAATGTTTTCCTGGCCTGATTTTCATGTGTACCAGCATCACATCTCACCCTCAGTCCAGCAGAGAATTATTGTCTTTCCTGAGGATGCTGGTATTTGGATTGGTTCATTGTTTCTTACTGAAAAAATCACGAAGAATAATTTTACATTCCTCCTTAATGCAGTGCAATCTTTGTTCAGTCTGACCTTTTTATTATCTTACACCTTCCTCAACCTGTTTACCAACGTTTCAACCTCCTCATTAAAAGCGAAGAATTGTGCAACTGCTGAGAAAAGGCCATGAATATTGACAAACACTTGAAACAACAGATCTGTTTCAAAGAGGAACTGGAACTGGTTTGCAGGCTCTGAGAACAGTGTGGGCTGGCAGTGCACATCCTACTCTCACTTTAGGCTATCATGTCAAATTCCCAGCTAGTGAAATCTCATCACAAGGTGGTGGCTTGGAAAACATGAGACAAACTTTTCTCTCATCAAAGAGCAAGTGTTTTGTTTGCCTTATGTTCTTTCCCCCTGAGAGCTATGAAGAAATACAGTGTTAGACTATTAAAATGTGCATTTGTGGAACAGCTTGAAAGGAATCATGGAAGAAAACAATAAAAATTATGGGTTAAGAAAGTAACAGGGGAAATCAGAGGGAAGCAAGTAAAACAAACAAACTTACAGGATGTGAGTGCAAGGATCTCCCTTTCTACTGACATTCCTCATAACAAACTCGCTGGGCATTGCCCAGGAATGGGGTAAAATAAACCTGCAGAAATATCACACTCACAAAAATTGCTGCTGGGACATCAGGGCATCAGAGCATGTTACAGCTCCTGCAGAGAGAAACACCACTACATGTGTGCCCATTTGCTAATGAATAGGCAAAATTAACGAAGTACATGAGGGTTAATACAGGGTGGAGAAATATAAATAGGAAAGCAGCATGAAGAGAGAATAAGAGGCTTGGTTCCACGCTGGCTGTGAGTCAGGAGCTGTCCTGAACATGCTGAACTGGAAGCTGAGGAGTCTGAACAGGACATGGAAAGATTTAGATCTGTTTAAAAATTAAACCAAGCCAGAGTAATGTAAGGTCTGTGAGGAGGATGTGTTCTCTGGTGCTGTTGCAAGTCCCTTTAAATTTCAAGGAAAAACTATGTCAGTGCACATCAATGGACCAGAAAAGAAAAAAAAAAAAAGGGGCAGAGAGCTCAGCACTTGAAAAGTGCCACTTGACAGGAGTGACATGGTTTAAACAGTTTAAAAGCCTCTGAATGGTTCTTGGAACCAGGAGCCCTACGCAACAAAGACATGGAAATTCCGTAAGCATTTCATCCCAGAACATCGTGTTCTTCTTCTGCTGACATTAATAAATATATGGAAAATACACTTAATAAAGGTTAGGTGGAAAACTGTTCTGAGGAGGAGTTCTTTGCAAATGTCATCCAGGCTCGTTGCATTTCCAGTTTGGGTGGAAGGTTTTTTACGTCGTTTCGGCAGCAGCGCAAAAAAATACAGATGATTCACGTACAGAGAGTTATTTAAGAGAAATGCAGATGGCATTTTAGACAGGAAAAGGTATTTTGATTATTTGCAGTTCCGGGGAAAACGGAGTTGAAAAGAATCAGCATCCAAACAAAGGGATTGGAGCCTACATTTAAGTTTTGTGGCTTCGCTGGGGAAGAAAAAGATTTTATCTGATGGAAATACGAAAAGCTCAGAAGTTCCTAACGAAATTAAACCATGAAACAGTTGATTCATAGCAGTTAACGAGGACCATTACAATTTATCGCTTGACTTTGCTCACCCTCCTTTTGTCTCTTGAATCATTTAAAGAAAACTACTTTGAACATGGCACACTGAGATCAATTGATTAAATCTGATTGTCCTTTTGCTCCATTGGTTGCCAGTGGAAACGAGCACATTTCAAAAGAGCCTCCACTCACTCTTTGCACAGTCTGCCTGACAAAGGCCGGCAGTGCTGATATACATTCAAAAGCAAAATTGGCCAGCCGCCGTCATTTTGCTGATGAACAGTTTCTCTATTACACTTCTTTCTGTCATAATCTCGGAAAACACCAGGTTATTCCAGCCAGATTTTAATTAATCCAGCCTGGGGGATTTATTTTGTAATTGTCCCACAGGTTAGAAACCCAGGTGGTGGGGTAGACCCAGGTGCTTCTTTGCAAATGATTTATGGAACTGTACTGCGGTTGAAACAGTGAAGGATTTTCACAACTTTTCCTTTGCAATCTTGTCATAGCAGCCAAATGTTGGCAAAACAAACATTTTCCCAAATTCACTGTATTCTTTACTTTGTTACAAAAGGATTAGAATAATTCTTTAGACCACAAATTATTTGCCATTGCAGGTGGGGTTCTACATGAGACGACCTTGATTCAAGTTGAATTCCTGAGTAACCCTGTGTTCAGCTATCAGAGTAGAAATTTAGGAGGTTTGAGGACTGGATGAGGAGCAGGAGTCTGCTCTTGCCCACTGTAGTGTTCCCCTAATGCCACTGTGGCTTCCCTTTTTGACTTGTGCAAGGCCTGGACACCCAGAACCACAAAGCACAGCCATTATTTCAGGTGTCATTGCTGTGCCTTCCCCCCTGCTGGAGGACAGGACCATGTTATCACTAAATTATCACCAGGCTTATTCAATTGCAAGTTGGAGAGGCTCCTGTTGAAGCTGTTAAATTTGAACCAGAGCCTCTGGAAGAGGGACATGGACAGAAATCGTACATGCTCTGAATATTTAGCTGAATTAATAGAGCCCCCGTATTGAAGGGGGCTCTATTAATTAGCTGGGGGAAGAACCTTAGATTTCCCTTCAAGTCCTAAATTTAAACTGCCAGGGAGTATCCTGGAAGAATATTTCAGATTTGTGTGGCTTTCATCCTTTAGTCAGAATACAAATTTTATGGACTTCAGATACTTTGTACTACAATTTCTGTTTAGGAGAGAGCCCAGATTTCTGGCAACATTTCTCTAAAAAATGTCAACAAGCACTTTCTACTTCTCTAGCAGTCTAAAGCCCTCCCCAGGATCACTCCTTGCCATGCCAGTTGGACTTACCTGGAAGAGGATTTGATTTAGTCTCTTTCATGAAATAAAACCATCAGTCAGCGATTAGAGGACAGCTGGGCTTTCTGCTGCCTGTGTTTGCCACTTGGCATCGGGCACTGCAAGCCCCAAGGTAGCCCAGCTGCTGCTTTAGTCATGCAGCGTGGTCTGGGCAGCATTGCCACCTTCTGAGAAGAGCAGCAGCCTGGACAGGATGAATCCATTTAATTTCAGAATTCACTGCCCTCGTTGATTGAAAATACCAATTATTTTTTGCAGGTGACTATATGGCATTTCTTCTTCTTACTTGGCACTGCTGGTGTGATTTTTCTTCCTTCCAGAGGCTTGCAGTGACCTGTTTGAGCTGAGGGCTGGTGATGGGAGGGATGTGCTCACCAGTGAAAGCCTTGGCAGCTGTGTGAGGGTGCAGCCCCTGAACTGCAAATCACAGAAATACAAACAGGACATCCTCAGCCCAGCCCTGCTGCCCTCAGCAAGGCTGTGCCAGGGTGCAGCAGGCAGGGGCTGCCCTGGAGTTTGGTCATCATGAGCAGGAGCAGTTGCTGCTCAGAGGAACAGAGTCATTATCCCACCGGCGCCGTGGGTCTGTCGGCATGACAACCCCAGGGAATATTGGAGTTAATTGAGGAACATGAACTCAGAGATTAAACTCGGTGTCCCGGCTCCTCTATGAGCACGATTTGCTCCTTATGGGCAATGGATCTATTTATATGGATGGGCACAGGGTGTACCTGATGGCCATCATCTTGAGAGGAGCTTGCCAGGAGGGTGAGGAGGTGTAGCTGTGAGGACTAAGGAGCCATTGCCCTCCATCTCCCCTTTTCTGGTGCTACAGATGTCCTTTCTTTCGTAGCACTGA
>VXBN01009794.1:0-33863 GCA_013397395.1 Sinosuthora webbiana | reverse complement strand
ACTGAAAAAAAAAAAAAAAAAGTAGGGAGAAATGGGAAAAGGAGAGGATGCTCCACCCTAATCCTTTGTTCCCTGATACCATCTGAAAAAACGCTGTTGGAAACCCCTGGCTGAGGGCTCAAATCCCATTAGGTGCACACCTGGGCTTTTATTTATACTACATTGAGGAGATCCTAGTCATAGAATCTTAAAGACCATCATGTTCAGGATGTCATCACAGAATCTTAAAGACCATCACCTCTTGGCACGGCCAGGGACACCTTCCCCTATCCCAGGTTGCTCCAAGCCCCATCCAGCCTGGTCTGGAACACTTCCAGGGATGAGGCATCCACAGTTTCCCTGGGCAACCTGTCCCAGTGCCTCACCACTCTCTAAGTAAAGAATTTCTTCCCAACATGTGATCTAAATCTCTCCTCTTTTAGTCAAAAAAATGCTCCCCCTTTTCCTATGATTACCCGAATATGGGAAAATTAATTTTCCTTTTTGTTTTTTTTTGGTAACTTCTTCCTGTTTATATTATTCCAGCTCTGAGCAGTAGCAACTCCTGTGCACTTTAAGTCTTTCAATTCTGTTTTGTGAGCAGCAGATTCACAAGGCTGAAGGGTTTCTTGAGAACATGGGGAGGAGAGAAATTACTTGTGAATTTCAATTGAACTTAGGGAACAGATTCTGCCAGAGGAGAGGAGAAGGAATGTTAAAAACCTGCCTTTCCTCAGCATTTTGAAAAAACTTCACTCCAAAGTTGCCCATGTAGTTAATTTTCATGTTGCTGTGGTTTTTTTTCTTCAAAAAACAATCTTGGCTTTTCATACTGAAGTGTTATGTTTTGATGCTGGATGAAAAGGTGAAGCTGCCCCAGATGGGCAAAGAACATCCCAGAATGAAATTTTTGTAGATTCTTTTTTGTTTTACTCCAATCAACCCTCCCCCTCTCCCTTTTTAATTTTTTTTTTCTCACAAAGTTCATCCTAGGCCAAGTTTTTAGCGTATTTTTTTATTTCCTACCTCAAAATTGACTATTTATGGAGCGAGCAGGAAGAGCCATCCTGCCTGGCAGTGCATTGAGCTACAACACCACTTACATGACCTGCAACGAGGCAGCTGCCAGCACTGGGAAAGCAAAAATGTGCAGGGCTGGGCTTCAGGACAGGACGGGGGAGATTTGAGCAGGCCCTTGAGAGACCCAGCTTTGTGGGCTCAAGGGTTTGTTTCGGTGCTGTTCCTTACCCAACCAAAGGCATGCTTTGGAAATGTGCATTCTCATATGCCATGGACCCCTCTGGGAAGATTCAGGTGTTGGAATTTGAGTAATTCTATGATAGACAGAAAGCAAAAAATATTTTGTAATATTAATAAAAACATTGCACATGTTTTATGCTACAGAGCTTTTTTTTTTTTTTTTTTTTAGTGCCAGCTATGGATCCATTTGAGGCTTTCACACAGTTCTAACTCCCCTCTGGGATGACATTCAAGAAATAAATTCAGTGGGTAGGAAAAAACACCTGTTTTTTTTAACAACTGGTGCCAGAAAGAAACAAAAACCAGATTGCAGGGCTAAACAGAATTTGTGTAATTTTCATTGCTGTTTCAGGTATGTTGCATTGGTAACAAAAAAAATTGTACAGAGGTATAGGTCAGATACACAGTGTGCTGTCACCAGCAGGAGCATTTCCATGATTATCCCTCAGTGTGGGAGCAGGTCCCTTGTTTAGCTCATGTAGAACTAGAATTCTTGCCTTCCCTCACCTGAAAATAAAATCTGCATAATTCCTCTGCTGTGTGGGAATTTCTCTTTATGCTGGGAAAAGTTACAGATGGAGCAGAAGCAGAGGCACACGGAGAAGAGACAGTCTGGTGGGAGAAGTGTGTCTTAATCCTGTGTATTGCTGCCTGATTAAAATAGCATGAGGAGTGAGGCACGCTTTTAGCAAGTACAGGGAACACACTCTGTGTTCTTGAATTCCTTCTGTCTGGCTTTTAAACGGGTCAATATTTGTTCCAGCAGTCTTTTGTTTAGGAAACGCTCAGCTACTGTCCCTGTAGTTTAAATTAATCTCACTCCTGAGCCTTTGTCATCCCAGATCCATTTATTCCAGGCTCAATCTGAAATTCATGTGTTTGTAACCCAGGGATGTAGCATGTGGCTCATGGGCATCTCTACCCATGGCTTTGAATAGAAATAAAAATTCTTTAGCAAGATGCACAATCAAATCCCGGGCAAGGAAGAAGGGCATGTGCATCAGACAGTGATGCAGGGTTTAACTCTTAATGCACACATGAGTTTATACTCCCCTCACTTCCATAGGAGTGTATTTTACTCAGGAAAGGGGAACTTTCTCTATGTCTGGCACAAGCAGCCTCAATGGTAACTTAAAGCCTGTAAACCCTTAGTGAGGAGCAGAATTTATTCTAGAAAGTCAACCAGACCTTAAATATTATAACCTTTAGGAAGAGTTTGAGCAACAAACCCCCGTATTCTCAGAAAATTTCTCCAGTGCCCAATGAACTTCATAGCTGATGTTTTGTGCCTTATTTTTAGCTTTAATTCATCCAGCTCCAGCTTTGGCCTTCAGCTCTCATTATGCCTTTTGCTGATTAATAGTCCCTCCATTACCAGATGTTCTCATCATGTCTGCATGAATTAGAACATCTTCACCTTTTAACCTCCCCTTGCATGCACTCATATTGAGGTCCTTTGAGTCCATCCTGATAACAGTGAATTCTAGGAGAAGCAGCCTCAGAGTATTTGGTTTTCTGGCACTTTTTAGAGGGTATGGAGAAACTGAGAAAGGGCAAATAGCCTCAAAAATATGCAGCCATGGTGCTATAAATGGCAGGAGTGGGGCAGGCACAAGGTTTTCCTGGCTATTTGAGGGAGATGGGAACTCTGGGAAGGCTGGGCTACCTTGCGAGCTGACTGTGCACCTCAGGAAATTGGGATGGTTTAGGTGTGAGCAGTGGGGCCACACAGAGGGTGAGGACAATGGGGAAACATTGGTGTCAAGGACTGCAGCTGATCCATCAACAAGACCCATGGGAGCTGTCACTGAACTGAGCTGTGAGGCTGGATCATGTGCCACCAAACACTCCTCTCCCTCAGTGTGATGTTCCTCTGCTTTGACACCAGAGCAGCTGGAAGCCACCAGAGCCTTCTCTGGCTGCTCTGTGGTAGCTGTGCATGCAGACAGCCTTGCTTGGTGACTGTGATGCAATTATCTCTCTCTCTCTCAGCTTCCTCCAAGTGCTACTTATTCACACCACAAAGTTAAAGGTGGTCCACAAGACAGTTTTGTGTTTTACAAGTGGTAATTTGGGATCTGTGGCCATTTTTGCCCCCACACTCTCAGCCAAGGCTGTAGGAAGCCTGGCACTTGCCAGGGGTATCAGCTTTTCTGTCTCTCTCAGGGTACAGGTCATTGTTTCATTCTCTGCTGCTGCTCTGTTGGTACAGACCTCCCCCTTGTGATTTCTGCACATTTTATAAAATAAGTGAATAAACCATTCCCCAGAGATGGTGTGATAGCCTCTTACTCTCTCAAGTCATTTGTCATATGTCAAAATGACATATGTCATTTACATTTGAGCTCACTTTCTACAATATATTGCTTTTTGTGTATATTCTTTTGTGTATATTGTGGGTTTTTTTTAATCCAAGTGCCATATGCCAGTACATTAAATGCTTTACAAAACTTATATATATTAACACCCATTTCTTCACCAACCACATTTGTGACTCATGAAAAACATCAAATATATTTGTGTGTGAAGGCTTCTAACTGCAAATATTTCTGTCCAAGACAAAGCACATGGGGATGATTAGAAAAGCCAGACTCAAGGGCTTCGGGACAAAGCAGACATATATAATGTGTATGAAAGAGTTAAAATGCCTTCTTGGAAAATACTCCCAGGCCTTGTGATTGCATTGGATCTACATTTGCATAACAATCACCTTCTCTAACTACTTTCCAATAATTTGTGTAGATGAAAGGGTAATTTTCATTTCAGTGCTCTCCATTTGATTTAATTTCTATGGACGTCAATAGGATTATATTTTTAAAGTGCAAATGGTTTTCAGTGTAATTCACTCCCTCTTTTTATTTACTTCTCTATCTGTTTTTATTAATTTTACTCAAGGACACTTTAAATACTTAGTCATATTTTTGTGGAAATGAACATCCCTTTTATATCTGATTGTACCCATTGAAGCTGATTATTATACAGCGCAGCTTAAAAGAAATAGTGGTGACAGGCTAATGTGTAAAATATTAAAAAATAAATCATCCAGTGCAAGCATTGAACTTCAGATCAAACTGCTCAAAGGATTTCTATTGATTGTTCAAGGCAGTATATTGGTAAATCTGATTCCTGCCTTATGGGACAAGACTTTTCAATGGGACACTGCTATGTGACCTTTGATGTCTGCTCTGTGCTGATTCCCTGCACATTGTGGGGTGTCCCACCAACCTTTGTGGAGACACCTTTGTGTGATCACAGGTGGGTGCAGAGCCTGGTTGGTGCTGAGCCCAGCATGGCTCAGTGTGCCCATGACCAGTGGGAGGACAGCAGCTCTGCATAGTTGATTATTCCCTCTGCAATTATATCTGGTTCCCGCTGTCCTGCACAACCTTGGTGTGGACAATGCCCTGGAGAAAAAAGAATTATTTGTTGTCTGACAAAAGGGTCTGAAAAACCTTCCTTATTTTTGGGTGTGATGAGCTGGGAAGAGAGGGGGAGAGAGAAGAATTAGAAATTATTCTGTATCATGCACATACAAAAAAGGTTTTTTCTGGCTCTTAGTTGTCTCAAAAACAGGCAGAACTTTACTCCCTGCAGACTTAGTAGTTCTGTATTGCCTCTATTTCTCAGACTGCTTCCTCTGGGAAGCTTTTAAGATCATATTTATTTACCTGTGCTGTGATTTAGTCACGTGGAACCGGATGAATATTGCTGAAATCTGAATCTCTGCTGAAAACAGCATTGAGCCTGTGCTGCATTTTTAACACAGACCTCATCTTCTTCTCCACTCCCATGTGTGGAGGGGGAAACAAGCAGAGTGTCAATAAGCTGAGCCAAGAGCCAGAGTCACTCTACTCACAGCTGGGAATTGTGCATAAAAGGCTCTTTCTCCTTCACCACTAATTGCCACATGTATGACTGCAGCAACCACTTACCAGAGGGACTCAACAACGGGGCTGGCTGTCAGGAGATGGCTGGAATTTTGTACCCATTGGAGCTTCGTAGAAAAAGATAATTTCTGAGGATGAGTCATGTGGATCTGGCTGCCACTTACTGAAAAATACGTGTGCATGTGGGATGTTGCAAAAATTAGCTGGACCCATCGGGCAGCGATAGAATATGTGCAGGGAAAAGATAAATATGTGAACACTGAAATGTGGGCAGTGAGGACAAATAATCTGGTTAAATAAGCTCTTCCTGGGAGCCAGTGAGCTGTTAATAGAACCTTCTGAATTTCAGGCTGGAGACCTTTACCAGAGCTGTGGGCACCCTGGGATTTTTGTGGTTTGACAAACACCCACACGTTTTCTGCCACTATCAGAAAGGCACCAGGGGTGATGTCAGGGTCATGGGCTGTCCACCTCCAGCCCCTGGGACTCTGTAGTGGCTCAGAGATGCAGTGGTTTGAGAACAGCCTGTGAACTAACCCTACTTATAATTAATTTTGTTTTTCACACTGTTATTTTTAAATGAGACCTGTTGCCCAACCCAGCTCGCTGGGCAGCTGCCCAAACACTTCCAGCAGCTGACCTGAGGGGCAGGAATATTGCTGTAACTGGGAGCTACATCAGCTGGATCTGCTGCTTAGAGGAGTTCTGCATCTCCAAGGAAAACAGCTTCTGAGGTCTAGTGTGAGCTGTGACATTACAACTGGTTGGATGGTTAGCTCACCACAGGCTTTTGGAAATTTGGGTCTGGACATGATCGTAATATCACAAGAAAAAAAAAAAGTCTCCCCTGCTTCTAACAGAGCTGAGCACAGGACCTGGGGGGCTTTAAGGATGGGAATGTTTGACACCAAGTTGGATGGGGCCCTGATCAGCCTGGTAAGGTGGAAAACGTTCCTGCCCATGGCAGGGGGTGGCAATGAAGTGATCTTTAAGTTCCTTTCAGTAAACCATTATTCCACTGTTCTATCAACTATACATGCAGTACAAATGCAGTATGCAACTTGTCATGAGCTGGCAAGGGGATTGAAAACAAGAAAGGAAGGTGATTTTCCAAGATTCAGATTTCAAGTGCTGAGTCAGTCAAATTCCTCTTCACTGACAGGTCTGGGAAGGTCAGAATATGTAGCCTTTAGCACAGCACACATTTTTGAAAGGTCACATGCTGTTTGGGTAGGTTTATGAGAGGATCTGGAGTGCCAGCTTCCCAGGCAAAGTCACTCCTGTACATCCTCAGAATAAAGCACTAAAAAATCCTTGTTCTTTTAGTACTTCAGAATAGAATATTCTGTGATTAATGGTTACAGGGGTAAGTGCCTGAAGCACTCTGCATGTTTAAAAGACCTTAAAAGACAGCTTTCCCTCCTGAGGTTCAAGCAAAGGTATAACAAGGAAAACACAGGAATTTCTGACTCCTAATGCTGGTCTCCTCATCTGGTCTCAAGCTGATGTTTTAATAGACTGATATCACAAATAAATCCTCTCTAACAGTGATGTTGGAGAATGTACCCCTGTCTGGGGTTGTGAATTTTACTAACACATATTTTAAGGCAGTTATTTTCAGGCTTTTACAGTGTGATTATTATTCTGGAAACAGTTTTTAAGTTGAGAAACTCATGGTTGCAATATTAACTTTCCAGTCATCCAGTAAATAAAATAATCCTAATGCTGTTATGAATAGTTTTAAATTACAAATTAGTTTAAGTTCCAATAAATTGCCTAATATGAAAGCAGTGGCTCTGCTGGGAAATGTGTGAATCTCATGTAGACAGCTCTTGAACAAAAAGATCAATGATGCAGTTTATTACTTGGAGAAGGAAAAAAATTTTTAAACTTCTTTTGTGTTTCCCCAGTAGTATTTACTGCTATTAGCACTAACCAGGCTAACTAAATCAATATTGTTTCCAGATCATATGCCTGGAGTTTTCAAAAATATTAAGTTTCTTTTCATCTGAGATTTAGCATCTGATCTTTTTCAGATGAATAATAGATGCAAGATACTTTTAATTATTAAACCAGGACTTAATAAAGTTACTGGAGGACAAATGATAAGTGACCATTTTATGAAGAAATGGACACTGTCATTGATTTTGGACGGGGCTCACGGTAATTTATTGCAGTGCTAACATTGGTGAATAAATGTGCAGCACAACATGGTTTCAGGGCTGCCTTCTATTGGTTTTTGCAGAGGGACTGAAATTACAAGTCAAAAATTGCTGAGCTTATTCACATCTTCGGTATCTTAATGATTTGGAGAAGCTCTGACTCCCTGGTTAATGTGTTTATTCCATGGCATTCAGCTGCTTTGGAGGACTCTCTACAGCAACCTGAGACTGGAAGTGTTAATGAGAAATTCACCTGAAAGGACCCCAGCAGCAGAGTCTGAGAGTCCTACATCAATTTACAGCAAGAATTTTCAAAGAGAAAAAAGGCAAGATTTGTAGGTTAGCACGAGTGAACAAATGATCAAAGCTTCTGAGGGTCCCTTGAGCTGCTGGTTTTCTGGTTTTTTCTTCAGCATCACAAGCCTACTGCTACAGGCAGAACGAATTAACTAATGAAAGCAGAAGAAAATTTCTGAGGAAGGGATGGAGAACAAAATCTTATTAAAATTTAATGACTAGATATCTGTATTTCATAAAATATCTGTTATGCTGATCGATTTTCAACATCAAAACAGTATTTTATTCTAATTCTTCAGAAATGCCTGGTACATAGGCCTATACCCTCCTATTTGAAAGTTCAACCTGCATCTTTAGCAGTACTCAAGAATAATTTTTAGGGTTTTTTTGGCTTTTTCTGCAAGTGAAGGAAGGCAGGAATTGAGACAGAATGCCTGCCAAAAAATTGCCATGTTTTAATTTCATGGCTTTGGTTTTAAGCTTATTGCCTAGTGGATAACTTTATGGGCTCAGTGTAGCAAGCAAACTATGTGGTAGAACTTGAGGAAGCAGAAACTAGGAAGAAAACCATAAAGTTATCAATCAAGTGGTCAGCTTAAACCCCAAAGCTGCAAAGTGAAAACGTGGCATGTTTTTTGGTAGTTTGTTTTGGATGTGGATGAATAAAACCCAGAGAAATCTGTGGGAGAAAACCCCATGGAACAAATCTCTCAGGATTAAACCATCGCCTCAGAGGCAATCAACATTCCAGGAAGGTTTTCACAGGGAAGGCATCAACATATCCTGTTTCTCTTCCCCTTTTCCTTCTCCCAAAAGTCACAACCAGAGATAGGCTGCTGGAGTAGATGCATAAAACTAGTGCTGCAATTCTTCTGTAACAAAATTTAAATTAATTTAATCAGGAACTTAGCTTGTGACTCCATAAATCACAATGTTATCAAAGGGGAAAGAACAGGAAGGTTTGGTCAGTGTAGGCTTGTCATTACCTTGCTACACCCCATTTGATAGCCACAATTTGTCCCTTCAACCTGCTGTTATGGGACTATTTCTCTCCTCCCAAATTAAAAATCTTTGAAGTCTCATTTATACACCTGAATCATATTCCTAATGAGACATGAGCTCAAATTACGAAAGCATTGAAAGCCTGTGTGAGTCATGCTTTATATATGGCATATGAATAATAATTTATATATTCCATTAACTGCATTATTTTTCATGTTCCTTCTCACAGACCTTTTTTGACTCATCGCTGTGCCTCTTTGCCACCAAAATTATATATTTCACTTATTTTTAGCTACTTGTATTTTTTCCTCTTTTCAAGTTGTGTGGGTATTATAACCCTGTATGTGTAGCAACTGTGTATAAATAGATAATATCTGTACAAAATAATTGGGCATCATAACTTTAGGCAGAAATACCAAGTTTTCAACACCAAACTTTTACAGACTTGTAAAATTCAGCAGCTGTTTGTGTGTTGGAGTTGAAGGGAGTTCCTGTGGCAGATTATGTTACTTTGGGTTAGAAAACCTGGCAAACATCTGGTTAACAAATGAGTTCCACAGCAGAGTTCATTATTCAGTGTCTTTTCATCTCCATCACTAATATTAACTTTACTATGTTTGATTCTCAGTGCCAGGGAGACCTCAGCAGTTGGTGGTTTTAATGGGGAGCCGAGAACAATGTGGTGAGACAGTCATAAAGGAAATGAGTTCTGAAACAGCTGCTGTGGTGTGAGAAATCTAAGATATCTATCTGTGTGACCAGGATTTGGTATTTTCTGTTTTTATGGAACAACTTAGTAGATGTCTGGGATGATGAGGACCCTAAGTTGTTTAAGTGACAGAAGATCACTAAAAAGGAAGACTCCAAACACCTCATCATGTGTGGGGACAGTGCAGACCACAGTGTGCCTGCCTGCTGTCAAAAATACCCTACAAGCAGCTTGAGCCTCCCCTCACAGGTCTTACAGCAGGATAAATTCTTTCTTTGGCTGGAGTTAATGTCTTGTGCTTCCAGCTGAGCAATTTCAGACTCCCCAGCTGGATAATTACCACACACTCAGAGTCTGGGAGGCACCGAGCTGCAGCCCTTTGTGGCAGCTGATTCAGGCTGTTTCCAGCTGTGCTCTCAGGGGCGATGGTGGCTATAAAGTGCTGTTTATAGGGCTGTGGCCCTGTTAGATGGCCTGGAAGGCTCTATCAGTCTGGTGCAGTGAAAAGTAAGGGAATCTACACACCGCCTTCTGCCCCCTCCTTTGCACCAAACGCTATCTGCAGAGCCTTCTAGACCTCTCTCTTCTTTTAATGGAAAATGTGTTTGATACTTGAGAACCTGGTGCATGAAAATAACTCACCCAGCCTAGATGTGCCTTTTCCCACGGCAAGGACATGGAGCCATCCCAGCCTTTGCATTTCAGGCTCTCAGAGCTTGGTTCCCCTTTTGCGTTTAACAAATGAGCAAATGCTTGTGAATGTCTCCTCCAGGCCCCACTGACATGAGACATGTTTTCATGTTTTTCAGCTGGTCTCTGCCCCTGTGATCTCTTTGATTGCTGTGCTTCGTCCTCACTGTTTCTGCAGCATTTTGGTAGCCTTTGTAGCCTAGGTAGCCTCACTGTGTCATTTCAGTGACGTGAAATAAGTCTGTGTACACCAACTGAGCTGCTAGACCTGATAGGGGCTATTCATGCTGAACGTGGAAAAAAGGAAAGAACAACTGAGTGCAAAAAAGCATTTCAAGTGGGTCAAAAATTGCTTTATTATGAATTACAGACTATCTTTGCTGATAATGGGGCATTGTATACAGTGATTCATCCTAGTCAAGCAGCATTAACTTCAGAGAGAAATGGGACAGAAGGGAAACTGCTCTGTTGGTAATGGGGTGTTTTTTGTGGGCAGGCACTGTGGCTATACTAAATTATTGTACTCGGCTCATTCAGACTTGACCTCCTCGGTCCTTTTGAGGAGGAAGTTATATGCTGTACAGTAAAAAGTGGGTTAAAGAGTGTCTGAGTAACCGAATCAAGCATGTTAATCAGATAATATAATCCTGAAACATATTATGTTTTAAAGAAATTACTTTGAACAGGGTAACAAAAACCCCAGAACTAACAAAACCCCATTTGATATGGGACTGATAAATTTGGGTTCCAAACCCTTTAACAGATTAATTTTGCTGCTTTTTAACTACCTTCTCTCAGTGTCACACTTGACAGACCCCAGGGAGATATATCTCACTGGAATAAATTCAGTCCCTGAGAACATCCACCACAGAATATAATAGTGTATTATTTGGCATCTATTTTAGCAGAAAACTCTCTCATTATGACTCATGAACACTAAGAGGCATTACAGATTAAAATTCCTTTTTGGGTATGTGTGTGTGTGTTAAAATTCAATCAGGTTGATATGCCACAATGTACCATTTAATTGAAACTGAATTAATCAATGGCCACTTCATTTTAATATTGTCTTGGTAAAATTCTTGGACTGTAGAACTCAAGAACAAGACTCCTCGACGTGGTGGTAAAATGACACCATGACATCAGCTCTTTTACCAAATTAATGCAGCAAAATAAGTTACTTCTTTCTTCCCTTGTCATTCTTCATGTTTTGAACTGCTGCCATTTGGGCAAACATCCTCCATTTTCTGTTTTCATTTATGGAGCAAAGGTATTGCAGAGATTTGTAATGGGGAGTTGAGACCCCCTCCCTAATTATTTCTGTAAGAAATTGAGAGAGCTGTCAGTGTTTTGCAATGCCCAGATCTAGAGTATTGTGGCTTTACTTGGAAATTTCATTTGGTTTCAAGGGAAAAGATGCTATTTTCTTGATGTGGCTGGGAAATTCAAAGATGTGGCCAAGACTCCAAGCTCTTTTTCCTCAGGTGTGCACTTTTACTTTCAGTTAACTGGTTAGTTATGGTGATGGATGATGAAGAAAGAGTTGGGCTCATGGAGGGTAATTCTAACCTTGCTGGGGCTGGAGTTTACCATTTCTTGGTAAATAAACAGACAGAACTTTGTGTAATAACCTGAACAAGTATATTAAGAGAACTGGATAGTGACAAAGGATCTTGAGATAACTGAATTCAGCCTCATTTATCCATAGGACTTAATTTCAGCCATGGAGAGGTCTTGACTGACTGATTTAGACATCCCATGGCCTTTTATCTATGAGGTCTGTAGGGTCTATTATATTATCTTATGATTTCCATTCTGCCTCGGGTCAAGTGCAGATTTCTATAGTACTTGGAGAACTAATAATGGGAAAGAATTGCCTCCAGATTAACCAGAGCTGGTCCCACGCTAGAGATTGTTGTTTTATATATGTGAAACTAGGCCTGTAGTATTTCTTCATTTTCACTTTTTGGTGTGCTTTAGTTATTTATGATTTTGTGCCTGAAAGTTTGCTATACCTTAGTAAATCACCAAAAAAACATTTGAAAGGTTACGTTTCCCATTGAGTAAAACCAGTCATAACTAAAAGGTTTATTTAGCTTATTTACATCTGGATTCTTTTTATCAGCCTTTTGTACAATTTTCACTTTATTCTGGCAATGTGTGCTTCATAGTCTACAGATCCACAGGGTTATAGCTGGGCATTCTGTAAACAATACATTTCCTTTAATGGGAACATATTATTTTTTAAATATGCTTTTAGAGATAAAAGGAAAATTCTCTGAATGTAAATTTGGCTCTGCTGAATAGACATTTAAAGGGAGTGACTGGAAAGTGACATGTGTACCCTTTTTAACTTGTATAAAATTGAAAGCCTTAGAAATTTTACCATCATTCACTTTAGCACATCAAAGTATTGCTGGTTGAACTCAAATCTCTCTGAAATGCTAATCCACACCCTTCACTGTAGTGAAATGAACATACAGATGGTTCTTCTAATTACTTGGAGAAAGAAAAGGGGATGATTTCCTTTAATGATTTCCCCTTCTTTCCTGACTGAAAGCAGTTCCAGCTCTTCCCTCCAGCTAATTTGACGATTAAAAGATGCCTTTGTCTTGCTTTCAGCTATTGAGGTTTCATAGCAATTTGTTAAAACTTTCTGTCTTGAAGCGAGGTGTGAACCCAGGGCTGTGTAGGTTTGGTTCAGAGGTCATGTGAAGGGGAATTACAGCCTTGAATATATAAAGCCAGAGTGCAGGGGGGTGATTATTGCACCCATGGCAAAGATGGAGTTTTCAGATTAAAATAGGATCTTGAGTCTGAGATGCAGAAAGGTATTGACTGAGGAATACACCCCAGATATTCATACTCCAGACTCATGGCAGCTCCTTTTTCCCAAGGATACAAATGAAGAAGTTTGAAACATATTCCTTCGAGCTGTTGACTTCACTGGAGCTTTGTGGGGTGATGTGCTTCAGGGAAACTGGAGAAAAAAAATGGTTTAAGAATAATTTCGAAGCTCTTAATTTTCACTATAAATTAGAACAAAGGTTGAGATTTTACAAACTCTACCGTGAAAAAATGAGATCTGCACACTAGGAACAGCTGGTGTGAGCACTGATCTATTGGTCCACTACCTCACTTTATTTCTTCTGGCTTGAGATCTGGCTGCAAGGAGTAGCCCTTTCACTCTGTTTTGAAGGTTGTGGTCCATGGCCTTGCAAAAAACCTCGAGGTCAGTGGCAGTGTCACCCCACAGCTCCTCCAAGTATTTCACTTCCCTTGACATGGAATCAAACTGCTGCTGTTTCTTCAGGATTCAACAGAATGAAAAAAATTTACCATTTGATGGCATGTTTTCCTGAATATTATAGAAGCTCTCATGTATTTTTCAATTAAAATAGTCAATGGGAACAACAACAAAGAAAGAAAAGCTTAAATAAATACAGGTACTTCAGTCCTTTTGAGCTTTTAAATATACATGTTACATAATCACCCCCTATCAACAATGCTTTCTTTACTGTTTTTGAGGTCCACCACTTCCCTCCAAGCTTTCAAAAGAATGGGAACAATATTTCAGTGCTCAGAAAGAGTAATTGAGAGGCAAGAATTCAGTGGGGCTTTTTTCCTACCTCGTTTTTTATTAGACAGAATATTGTATAATACTATTGCTGAGTAAAACTCTAACCAGGCTTAAAAGCTCTTTTTCCTATGAGAACAAAAATAGGAACCATTACTAATATAGAAGAGTTTTGGCCTTTTTGAAGGTACAATATTGCGGGCATCTTCAGAAGAGGCTTTGGAGTAGTTTGTTGCCTAGAGCTGTGTATTTTGATTTTGTCTGCTCAAATCTGGCTTTAGAATGTTGGAAAAGAAAGAGGAGAGAGGGAGAACGGTTAATTAGAAATTCTTGTCTTGTTCCTCTTGAGTGATGACACCTCACATAGTAGTAGGGAAAGGTGGTTTGCCTACATAAGATATCAGCAGATCTGGATTCCCTTGTCAGTTCTACCAGGAATATCTATCCTGCTCCAGGGTAAAAATTACCCAGCCTCAGAGTCATCCTCCCTGGTGTGGAGCTGACAGTGATCTTTGCTTGGTGTCAGAAAGACTTGTTCTTTATCATGTTTAAAAAAGCTCTGAGCTTCTGGGCTTGTTACATCTGCAGTGATTAAGTTGTCTTCTGTTTGGGCAGGTCTTGCCTTGTTCAATTGAAAGTCCCTCTGAACACCTGGAGAACTGCTTGAGCAATAAGGTTAAAATAATAAATGAGTCCTATATAACATGTATCAGCTCACTTTGATTGGGCTTTTTTAGATTGCTCTAATTAGGATATGGCTCTCATGATTCACTACTACTGGGAATGAAATATCTGGAACAAAACTTATGTTTCTTAATAGGAAAGATTTATTTTGCTGCCGTGATGAAACAAAACATATGTAAAGTGCTGTAAGAATTGTAAACACCTGGGGCATGCCGGACCTCACAGATTTCAGCCAAGCTCTCAACCATTAGTTATTTTGACATTACAATGCTTAACTGCAAGATTTTAGCAAAAAAATTGTTCCAGGTTTTCCAGGTTAAGCCTCCCATCTGCTTTGTTTGATGAGTATGATTTCACCATAATTCATCATTGTCAGAGGGTGGTCACATCCAGCCCTGAAGTGAATAACAGACATCTAGAAATCTTGCAAAGTTAAACAAATTTGTTCCTTGGAATAAAAATGCCTGTGGAAAAATGGATACATTGTGGGATAGATATTTTTAGTAGCAACTGCATGTTGAAGTCTTCTAACTGATGGGAGTTCAACCAGTGCATTCAGCCGAAACAAGAGTGTTCATAAAATTAGAGCTAACCCGTGATTCTTAGTGCTGCTTGTGTAGTTGACAGAGCCCATGGACAAGAACAATTCTCCCATCATAAATGCTGTCACAAAATAAACAAAACAATTCCTAAAGAAAAACGTTAGGGGAAAGCTACTCTGAGATTAAACTCTTAATCTAAGAGCAATCAGGTAATGGGAGAGTATCCATGGGGAATATTAAGACTTACAAACATGACTTGAGGAACTCTGCAGATGGGGCTGGATTCCTTCTTGGTAAGACTCATTAAAGAGTGGAAGAGTATCCAAAGGAGGGGCTGACAGATGTGAGACAGAAGGAGTCACAGTAAAGGAAATCTGATAGTCTTTGTGGTTTCAAACTTCTTGTGTTAGACAAAAAGATGGGGGAAGCTGACAGAGAGAAACATTCTAAAGCAAATATGTTAAAGAAAAGGGCAGGGGAGAAACTGGACAATGTTGAAATCTGCAGCAAAATTCTCATTGATTTTCACAGGAAGAGAATTTTCAGTCAGTAATATTGCCACTTTTAGCCAGCTACACATATCAGAATAACATGAAAGAATAAACAGCAGAAGTGGTGTGTGGGGGCAAGTAATGGAAGTAGGAGTCATGAAGTAATCATTTATCTTCTATGCTCCTCTAATTTCTTCCACATTTATCCTTTTTGACTTATTTTACTCATCTGAGTCTAAATGCCTGTAATGGGTACTGTGAGCAGAGGAAAATAAACAACCAAATTCTACTATAGAAGAGAAATGCAGACAAAGAAAGAGAATAAACCCAGGTGTTGAAGTGTAGGGAGAAGGGATCAATGCACTTACACACACACACACACAGAGTGAGAGAATAATCCTGAGAGCAAATATGGATCTATACATTTTTATGGAAGATGATCATAAACCAGCCTGGCTCTGAAGATGGTATAAAAAAATTATTTTCTTGTTTAAAATACCCCTTCCTTGTTATTAATGTAACTGTACTGAAAACACGAATAAGGCTTCATTAGAAGTTCTGTTAAGCTTTGTTTTTTTCTGATGATGTAGGTTATAAAAGTCCAATCTCTCATCCTCTTTCTTTCTTTTTCTTCAAACAGGAATTTGCATGAGAGAGCAGAACAACTCAATTCTAAACAGTGTTCTTATCTCTACATAATGTTGTTATGCAAACTATAATCAAACTTGATGACAGTCCTCCAGACAAACCTTTAGTATTAAGAGCCTTTAAAGCTCCTGAGCAGATTGTTGTTAGTGGGATAGTTAATTAAATGGAAGTTGGATGTTATTGCTATTTATAAACAACTAAGGGCAGCTGGAGTAATGTTGGTCCTCTGGGTTATTTTCCTTTTTGTTTGACAAATATTAATTGAACTCATTGTTCCATGAAATCAGCAGGTTTGCTTATGGCAACGTGGTTGATAAAGAACATCAGGTAGCTGTTGATCTCTTCTGTCCTTTACCCATCACCAGCATAAATGGGAACTTTGGGATAGTGCAGCGTTCTGGGTTTTGCTGGGATAGAGTTGATTTTCTTCACAGTAGCTGATACAGGCCTGTGTGCTGGATTTGAGCTGAAAACAGTGCCGATAAAATGAGAGTTTTTTATTTCTGCTGAGCAGCACAGAGTCAAAGCCTTTTATTCTCCTCACCCCACCCACCCCACCAGTCAGGGGGCCGGGGGTTCACAAGGTGTTGGGGGGACACATCTGGAACATCTGACCCCAAATGTCCACAGGGGTGTTCCCCATTATATGGTGTCATGGTCAGCACGTAAAGCTGGGGAAAGAAGGAAGGGAGGGATGTTCGAAGTGATGGAATTGGTCTTCCCAGGTGGCTGCAGAATGTGATGGAGTCCAGCTTTCCTGGAGATAACTGAAAACCTGCCTGCCCATGGCAAGCAGTGAGTGAGTTCCTTGTTCTCCTTTGTTTGTGCACACAGTTTTCACTTCAGTTATTCAGCTGTCATTGTCTAAACCCATGAGTTTTCTCACTTTTACTCTTTTGGTTCTTCTGCTATCCCGTCAGGTGGGAGTGGGTCAGTGGCTGTGTGGGGCTTAGTTGCTGTGGACAAACCACGACATTCAGGAAGCAGGAAATGCTTTTCCCCTTCTTTACTTCTCGGGGAGAGATCCCCACTGGGGGCGGAGTTCAGTGCAACTTCTGGTCTGACCTTTTTTCACGGATTCCACACAGAGTGTTTCGGTGGGAAAAGCACACTTTGTGGTTGGTGGGAGAATCCCCAGGCACAGGGGTGGCTCTGAGAGCGCTGCCCTTGCCTTTCAGGGCGCTCTGGGCTGCCCTGCCTTGTCACACGTGGGGGGACACAGGCCCACTCTGGGGGAGCTCTCCGTGGTCCCGGAGCTGCCGCTGTCCGTGGTCCCGGAGGTGTCGCTGTCCGTGGTACTGGAGCTGCCGCTGTCCGTGGTGCTGGAGGTGCCGCTGTCCGTGGTCCCGGAGCAGCCGCTGTCCGTGGTGCTGCACATCCCCGCTGTCCCCGGTGTTGCCGGAGCCGGGAAACCTCCTGGAAGGTGCTCAAAGACCTCTCCACTCACACCCACGGTGCTGCAGAGGCGCACTGTTTCTCCCTGTCATGGGCTGGGCGGAATTTTGTCCTGTCAAGCCTCAGCTGTTGGGTTTTCTTGGCAGCCCTTTGCTGCCCCAGGCTAGACTGCCTGGAGAACCTGGGGTGTGCAGTGGCTTTGACTCCCAGCTCTTCAGGGCTGCAGGGAACAGCTGGAACACGGAATTTCTGCAGGGCTCAGCACCCAACCTGCAGATATTTGTGGCAGCCAATTCCCACAGTCTGCTCTGGCTCGGGGCACATATTTTTATTGCACTCTGCATCCCTTCAGGACCCGTGAGCAGAGGAGAAATGCCGGTTTTTCTGGAGCGGTAGGAATTGTTGGATCTGATGGGTATGCAAATCTGCCTGCATACTTTTCCATTTTTATCCTTCCTCGTAACAACCTTTAGATTAGAGACATTCAGATACCTTTCCCCAGGTGAGTTCTGACTGAGCTATTAAAACAAATAAGTGCATTTTACCATGATGTGTCAGCGATATTGCTTAAAACTACAGTTATAGATGAAGAAGAAAACTTCTACCTCTGATATTCCTAAAGACTTTGCTCCAGGGATTTGCCTGTTTGTTTGTTTGTTTCCTAGTCCTATCCATAGGAATGCAGAAGACAGCAGATGTCTCTTACTGTAATATGATAAGGGCCCATTTCAGTTGTGGTTTTACAGAAGAATCTGTAGTAAAAATCTGACATTCTATTGCTGTCTGTCCAATCAACTTGGAGATGGTCAGACTTGTTAGCCAGACCTTAGTTTGCAGCAAAAATTCTACTTTAGCATGCTCAAGAAACATATTAAACACAAATACTTCATTAGCTATCCTAATGTTCAACCTATGTCTCCTGTGCTTACTTAGAAATTAAAAAAATACCAACCCCCCCCAACAACAACACACACATACAGAAACAACAACAACAACAACAAATCCCTCATAACTGCACACTAAAACCCAGCTTTTTTTTTTTTTTTTTTTTTTTTTTTTTTTTTTTTTTTTTTATTTTTTTTTTTTTTTTTTTTTTAAATCAGCTTTTCCTTGGTCATTAATGGTGGGTGGGCTTGGCTGAGAAAGAAAATATTAAGGGGTTGGGGATGTGAGGGAATCAGGGCTGCTTGTATCGAGTCTCTCAGCAGCAATTTTGCAGGAAGGCAGATCAGAGAAAGAAGAATCAGTGATTGTACTGACTGAAGTGCCTTGCGGCTGAAATGGTTTTACAGAGTGTCTGTGCTGACCCTGCCTTTCTCCCTGCTTTGTAAATCAGCTGCTCTGAGCAGGTGCCAAGACCAGCAACAGGAAAAGTTTGTCTGGCAAATATTTATGTGCTGTTCTAGTAGATCTTCACAGGCAACGATCTCCCTATTGAAGAATGACAAAGAATGCTAGAAATATATCATGACTTAGTGTGAGCTGCGCCTCTGTGTGAGGGTGTGCAGGCATATAAATTTTAATTCTATCTTTTGAATTCTATCTCTCTATTATCAATGGGAATACTGCTGAAAAAGGTGATAGTGGAGTTATTTTCAAGTAGGAGTGAGCACAGTCTGAAGCCTGGGTTGATGAAGGATGGAAAGGAACCTCCTGAAACCCTTGCCCCACACAAGAAATCAGTCCACATGAAAGTTTTTATCCCCCATAATACACTGGTTGCTCAAAAGGCAAGCAATTACAAGGGGCAATTTGTTGCCCTCCAACCTAGAAGTGTTCTACTTTCCATCCTAAATTTGCCCTGAGTGAGTATTTTCTTTCATTAGTGCTGTTCCTTTCTCTAAATATGTGTTTTCCTGCCCTGGAGTTTACCATCCTCCCCAGTGCTTTTAAAGAATACAGTGCAATTGTGCTCTCGTGAATAGACACTTATAGCAAGAAAATTGTCTAGAGGTTATAAGAAAGTAGAGGCAAATTCAGCCTGAGAGCTCTCACAGAGCAGTAGATTTTCTTTTGTTTGCATTTCAAATGCACTGCCTGCTCCTTTCTATAGACCCATGACACAATTTGTTTTGTCCTAAGCCACAGAGAAAATTCTTATTATGGTGACCTTGATTTTGTCTTTTGTGACAAGTTTTCCTTCTGTTCTCCTTCAGGTTTTCAAACTTAATTTCACAGAATCTTCCTTTGGTATCCTATTCTGTCTACTCTCTCTCTTGTGTGCTTTCTTCTGTCCTTAAATCAAGTCTAAAACCTACTATAAAACTGCTATCAGACTACAGGACCTCCACTTTATGTGCTCTTTTTCATCTTCATTGAATTATTTTAATCTAAATCATGTGTTTATCAAAATTTGATGTCTTGAATTTGAGAAAAGCAGCAGAAACAACCAAAAAAACTCCTACCCAACAAACCTCTCCCCCACAACAACAAACAAAAAAACCCCTTTAATTGTAAGTATGATTCTTAGATTTTAGGGACTGTGATGTCTCAGACCACAGCAGGGACAGACAGGATGGATTTATATGCTTAAATGGGAGAGGGACAAGTTGCTCTGACTTGATATTGTTGTGTGAAATAAAATCTTGTTCCCTGCCTGGCCAAAAGAAGAACTTTGTAAAGGAACCCCCAGCCTGACATAATTCAAAATATTGAAATCATCTGCTTTTATTATAGGCTCTGGAAGAACTACCTGATCTGTTCTGCACAGAACATTCCTGGAAGAATGTGAAAGAATTTTTAAAGTACCTCTGTGATGGAAAAAAATTATGGTTTATAAAAAACCAAACCAAAACAAAAACCAACCAAACAAACAAAAAGACGAATAAACAGGAACATGGAAAAGTAACAGCAGAAACGGTGAGACTTTAATGACAGAAGAAAATGTTTCGGTCTGTAAAGCCTAAAAGCAACTCCCAATGTTTGTACTCAGAATTTCTGCGTGGAGCTGGACAGGTTAGCATGAGAGATTGTGAAATCTCAGCTGTGAAACATTTCTGTGAAGTGTTGGTCTGGCTCTAAACAAAACATTGTTGTTGGCTCAAGGAAGACCAGGGTTTCTACCAGGCACTCATAATCATTCCTGTGTGTGACATCCTTGTACACTTGGAATGTCAAAATAGTTCTAATATGATGGTAATGCAGTTTCTGTGACCTTTTCTCTTTTAATGAGGAAATTCTGCATGTGAAAAGGACTTATAGTCCATTCAGGAAGGACTCTGTCAGATAGCCTTGGAAAACCTGAACAAAATTAATATTTGTAGTTTTAGAAGGAGAAAAGATTATTTCCTTGGGATAAATTGCCAGAATATTTTTTCTGTTCAAGCCCCTATTAAATATTATCTTTGCAGACCTTGGCTGTGGCATACAGCTGAACTGAAGACATTTTCTGCCTGAAGCCAAAACAAACAGAAAATCACTAAGAGAAATAGGTGGGAGCCTTCAAACAGAAGGTGTACCGCTTACTGGATTCAGAGTTGAAGAAAATAAATTTAAAGGCAAGAGAAAATGCAGGAAGATTGCCTGGTACATCTTGAAATAAAAGAATATATAAGCTTAGTTTTGTGATCTGGGTGTTAAGGTGACCTTGAAGGCTTCTTGAGATGATACTGTGTTTGATTTTTCTCACACAGCAAAGAATAAACCTTTTTCTCATAGGAAATACAATGAGGATATTTATGGGATCCACTCTGCTGCTCTTGGGAATGAAACAAAAAATTCACTTAGTTAAAAACGAAATTTTCAATTATTTTGTTTGCAATGGTATTATTGTGAGGCTTCTTCCCTCACACAAGCCTTGTCATTCCAGTAGGATGTGGGTAACATAAAGGGGCCTTTTACATATGCCCCTCTTCATTTTTCTATGTTTTGGCTTCTATGAGAGGCCATGCACTGCAATTCCACTTTCAACCAGGCCATGCTTTTCTCCCACATTAAATGTGGCAATTGAATTTATGGGGTTTAGGAATTCTGCAGCATGCTGCTTGTCACCAAGCAGTGTGTTTGCACTGGGTGGTGACAGCAGTAGGAATTTCCTATTTCCTTGCCCCTTTGGAACCTCTGCCCTCAGATCCCTTTCCTGTTCTGGATTTGGGTGTGTAGAGATAAAGAGGTACAGTATTCCCCTGGGCCCCATACAGCTCAGAGAGGCGAGATTGGACTCTGAAGTGGGCTGTAACATCCCATTTTTAGTCTGGGTCATGGGTAGGTGACTATAGCCATGAAGTGAAGGATGACACTCCTGAGCAATGGGGCTATATGCTCGTTCTCCCCTCAGGCTGGAATTACAGCCACATTCCAGTCCATGCCATAATCCAACCCTGGATGCAGCAGCACAGAGCCAGCACTTGCCATGTTTGAATTTCTCACCCTTCACAAGCAGAGTCCCTCTGATCAGAACAAGGGCTACAGAAGTTTAGCTTCAGTTTTAGCATTAGGGAAAGGAGTAGGACAAAAATGAAATCTATTTAAACTCCTGATTTATGTCAAATGACATCAAAACAAGAGGATATGGTTCTGCCCATAGCCTCCTAGAAAATAATAGGTTAATATTTCCTTAGTCTGACTGAGAAGGACATAAATTCTGATTTAAAATTGTGTCTAAATCTCCAGAGTGCCTTGCAGAAACTAACAATATTCTGTGCTCTGAAGTTAGATTCAGAAGTTAGGCTGCTCTGTGGATTTTTTTTTAGTTTTTCTGGCTGGTACAAATGGATGGAGTGGATTTTCACTGTTTTTCACCAGATGAGGTCCTGGTCCTGGGTTGAAATGGATAAGAGTTAAGGGAGAATTAAAAAATAGACAAGTGCTGGGTGGGGATGTCTAACTAAATGTTCTGTAAGCACATATACATATCCTGGTTTTTGGTGGGTTTTTTTGCTTTTTAATATCTGAACCCAGCAAAACAACTGTAGATTGTTTTACAGAGCAGTTAGCACTTTTTGTCTGGTGTAGAAAAGGTTAATAAATCTAACAGAGGAATGAAGAAACACCCCAAATATTTTTGTGTAGCTGCAATAATAGTAGCAGTTTGCAGAAGTTCTCTGCAGGTGAACCCTTACATCTAACCTATTTGGATGCTAATATTTCCTTTGAGGTGCTCACACATGTTTGTTTACTTTTAAAGGTGTGTAAATCCTACTCAAAATAGCCATAGTGGGTGAGCAAATATTGTAACACCAGTGGAAAATAAATTTAAGTAAAATAAGATCCTTTGTGCTACAAGCTAAATGCACATTTCTAATCCTAACTTCATTCAAAGGTACATAGCTGAGACCCTCTAGTGGCATAAACATTTATTTGCCTTCAGCAGGTGATTAAAATTCTATTTTACAGTCACATTATAGCAACAAAATTACAGGTAGTATTTTTGGACACTCTGGGGGCTCTGGCAAAACGAATCTAGGATTAGATACTGTGCAGGCTCATGTTAATGAAAGTAAATTGATTTTTAGCTGTGAGGGGCAATTATAGATGCACTGGAAGGAGATGGGAATTTTTGAAAGGATGTTCTAGAACTAATTACTATCAGTAAAAAAAAACACACAAAGAGCAACGTAATACCCAGGGCAGCCAATGGGGATAAAGGCTTAAACACAAATCTGTCACAACCTAGTAGTGAGGACTGTTTAAAAACAGTGATCTCCACTTAGCTTGTAAATGCGCATCGCCCTCTTTCTCACTCATATATTCTCTCTCTCTCTCTCTCTCTGACACACACACACACACACATACACGCTCCTGGATTTGCAGAAGACAGACATCTAGGGCACTTCTTGGCATCCCCAGGAAAATCATATGGGATTAAAACCCCACAGCAGTAAGTACTCACTGCATTAAATGTTTATTAAGTGGCATGCTGTCAAAAGCTAGATTTAATAGTAAATACAGGAGGACTTAAATGGGAATTGGTTGTATTTGATTTTTTCTTAGGAACTGCTGAAAGCTGCCTCTCGAGGATTACAAGTTCACCTTTTGCATTTACGGCTGCTTGTTTACAATCCATGTGGTAACCTCTGGACAGGCAGTAATCCATTCATTATCCCCACTGATTGAGTAGGGGAGCAGCGCAGTGCTAACTACTTCACTCAGCTGACGGCAGACAACAAAAGGAGGAAAATGATGAATTCGGACAATTTAACCTCGCAAAGCTTCCTCTCTGCCATCCACAGCAACACCAGCAATTTATTCTCAGGGCTCCAGTTTGTTCAGTCCTTCAAGCCACTCATCATCCCCTGCTACTCGCTGGTGGTTTTTATTGGTGTCATTGGGAATTACCTCCTCATTTATGTCATCTGCAAGACAAAAAAAATGCACAATGTCACCAACTTTCTGGTAGGCAATCTGGCTTTCTCGGACATGCTCATGTGTGCAACCTGTGTGCCCCTGACCCTGGCCTATGCCTTTGAGCCCCGGGGATGGGTTTACGGGCGCTTCATGTGCTACTTTGTTTTCCTGATGCAGCCTGTGACGGTGTTTGTGTCTGTCTTCACCCTGACTGTCATAGCTGTGGACAGGTACTGTGCCACGGTGTACCCCTTCCGCAGGAGGCTCACCATCCCTGTCTGTGCTTACATCCTGGCTGCTATCTGGCTGCTGAGCTGCACTTTGGCTGCCCCAGCCTTGGTCCACACCTACCACGCGGAGTTCCCGGAGCTGGACTTCTCCATCTGCGAGGAGTTTTGGTTCCACATGAAAAGAGATCGCTTGGCTTACGCCTACAGCACCCTCATCATCACCTATGTGCTGCCTTTGGCTGTCATCTCCCTGTCCTACCTGAGGATCTCAGTCAAGCTGAAGAACCGTGTGGTCCCAGGCAATGTCACCCAGGGCCAAGCTGAGTGGGACCGTGCCAGGAGGAGGAAGACTTTTCGCTTGCTGGTCTTGGTGGTGGCAGCTTTTGGAGTCTGCTGGCTGCCCCTGCACATCTTCAACATGATAAAGGACATCGACATCAGCCTCATTGACAAGCAGTACTTCAACTTCATCCAGCTGCTGTGCCACTGGTTTGCAATGATGTCTGCTTGCACCAATGCCTTCCTCTATGCCTGGCTCCATGACAGCTTCAGGGGAGAGCTGAAAAAAATGTTTGCCTGGAGGAAGAAGAAAATTGGACCCGCTACAAACTGCATTATGGCCAGTGTGGTGCTGTAAATGAGAGCTGGTGGGAGTGCACCTCCTTTGTACATTAACATTGTAAGTCTTTTCTGCTTTTAATTAGTCCTCATTCCTGGCATTTGCCCTTAGGGCTCAATTATAACAACACAAGTCCCACGTGCATCTTCCCCAGCACCTCCACTTCTGATGGAGAATGACAGGCAGATGTCATCCCTCACAAATATCTTTATTCCTTTGATTGGAGTTAGAAGCCAAGGAGATGCTAGCACAATAAGATACAGGGATCTTTCCTATCTGTTTTGGATATTACTGTCAGTACAGAGACGGATTCTGGGGACAGAAACAAGGATGAATATGAACCCTAAATATCTCAAAGAGGGAGTGGTTTTTATTGGGTAAAGATTAAATCTTTGTGTCCACCCAGAGTCCATTCCTTAGCACAGGTGCTAGGGTAGGGGACTCCCAACATTCCTGTAGTCCTTTTTGGGTTAGGGTCATTGCCTGATGTAGCCCTAATTCACGACCCCGCTGCAAGTCAGCTGTGTTGTCCTCACAGCCTTGTCAGTGCTGAGATGGATTCCATTCATCCCTTGAGGAACTGATTTTGACATGTGGCAATGCTGCCATCAGCTTTGATCTCCAGGGAGAGCCAGAGGCTTTGGCACTGCCCTTCTGGAGGTGCCCTAAGAGACAGAAGGCTGAAGGGGCTGTGCATATTGAGCCATTGCATGGCCAGACAAAGAAAGAGCTGTCAAACACAGAGGAGGGACAGGTGCTCTGCTTTGGAGGAGTCTTTTGGGAAGGAACAATTTCCTTTGATATTCACCTTTCAAAGGGAGTTAGAAGCTATAATCAACCTAATGGTTTCTAGTTTCTTCCTCCCTGAAAATATCTGGTATAACAGTCAAGTGTACAGGACAAAGTTCTGACAATATATATTGATTCTGAGAGGTTTCTTACAGCGTGTTCAGCTGGAATCTGGAATCAGGCACGAGAAACTTCCTGGTACTGAACTGACATTAGCCAAAAAAGCAGCACAATCCAGGGGCAGTTTTGGTCATGGTCAGCAAGGGCATCTCTCTGACCCTGCCTGCACATGGCCAGAGAGGTCTCTGCTGGGGACAATGAAAATGGACATGAGGGGAGGGGGAAGAGAGGGGATGGTTGCTTTAGTTTATAAATATAATCCTACTGTGAATTTGTGAAAATCATTTTGCTCATCGTGTTTCAGTAAAATTAATCTGATAAAAAATCCCCCAGATCTGTATGCACACCCTGGGAAAAGTGTTGGGAAAACATTTGAAATCCCATTTCATGAGCTTCCTACGATTTCAAGTTGTTCTACTGCTGGTAATGAGGACATTAAAAGCTGATTACAGAGGCACTGAATGAAGAAGGTCCATTTAAATTGGGCATTACTTGCATTCACTCTGTGATTATGTGTGTCTGCCTTGCTTACCTCAGTTTAAAGATTTGAGTGACCTTCTAAAGAATGTTTTGCTTTTGCTGAATTTCAGGAAATGGTTTTGCCTTGAAGCTCGATATAGTAAGTTACTGGAATAACTGGTCACTTTGAAAAGGCAAAAAGCCCACTTGCAAACAAACCAACCTAATTTTAAAAACTTTTCAACCTCATTTTCAGGACTCTTTAAAAGAGTACAGAGAGCAGGACACCAAGAGAGCACTGAAACAACACTGCAAAAAGCAGCTTCAAATAAAAAAAAAATCCTCATTTTTAGAGATTTCTCTTCTGTGGAATTAAGTAAATTCCACAGAATAAGTTTGTAAAGGTTAACTAACATTGAGTTAGTTAAGGTCTACAACCTTCTGCACTAAAAACAGACAGTGCTGTCGCCCAGAGGGATCCAAAGCCCAAGTGGAGTCTTCCCAGACTTTCTTAACCACAGCAGTCCTGGGATCTTTTCCTCCTTACACATCACGTTTATTCCCTCATTTGCCATCCCTGCAGTTTGACTTATTCATGTTCTCTTGAATGGTAATGACTGGGGATGGTGACTGCAGGGAGCTGCATGAAGCAAACAAGGATATCTCTCTCTATTTGGTTTTCCTTGAGACAGAAATGAAGGGTTGTTCAGTGCACAGATTGTTCCCACAGTGACGGATGCATTGGGAATATCTCACTTCCAGCTGCCTCTGGAGCTGTTGTTAGAGCAGTGCTAAGGTCTGGCAGCTCCTGGAGATGCCCAGCACAGCTGGCACCCTCATCTAAGTGCTGGTTTAACCTGAACACGCCTTCATTCTGCCAGGATATGAATTTGCAGCTGAAAGCTCAGAGTCTGCCCTTGTTTCAGGCCCTCCTCATAAGCAGGTTTCCAGATGCACCCTGAAATGATCTGCATTCCCCTACTGTGGGCTCCTGAAGCTCCTCTCTCCTCCACAGCCCCCTTGGTCCACCTCAGTGGTCCTGTAATGCCATTTTTTCCAGGCTTTCCCTGCACAAAGGAGGTCCAGTCCTGAGTTCGAGGTCTGGGGGTTCCATAGGGCAGACAACAAAGCACAGCCGCATTCACTGAGCCTCAGTTCTGTTAACTGAGCCCCAAGAATCTCTGCCCAATTTAATTATTGTTTTGTCTGATATCCAGAGTAATGAACAATAATAAGATTTAGAGGCACCTTGATACACTTCTGTAATCCAGTCATGCAACTAAATGTATTGAAATCTGTCACGTGAAACATGTTTGCTAATCTCCACTCTTCTCCAGGGAACTGCTGTGGTTCTTGGAAGAACCAGGGCTCATCACTGAGGCATTTTTGGTGGTATATTTTTTTAATTGCAGTTTAAGAAATCATGGCGTGCTTTTATTTTGTAGAGTAGCTCAGTTCAAAACTTAATAAACTTATTAACTGCGCTAGTGCTTGATGAAACACAAACAACCCCCTGTGGTCAAGAGTGGGGCTGGCATGGAAAGGCAATGCACTCATGAAACACATAGAAAAGTAAATCAGTGTTTGATCAGGAATTAGGTTAGGAAGTGACCAAAGCTCACTAAAGTTGAGATCAGGCAGCCAAAGAAAAACAATAAAACCTCAGTTAGGGTCAGGTAGGGTTGATCTTTCCCCCACCTCAGGGATATCTACTCAGAACAGCCACCAAACACTAACTTGTCTGTGCAATTCATTGCTTTAAATAAATTTTCCCTGTTCTTGGCTGAAGAAGACTCAGAGTTATATTTGTACCATTGCTGGGGGATGGCAATGGTGCAAATATTATTATCTGGGTGGGCAAAAGCAGCTCCTGCCGTAAGGTCATGACTCACAGGAGCAGGGTGAGTGTTTCAGAGCTGGCAGAGGGACTGGGGAAAGCTGGTGGTTTTCACGCCTGCTGAACAACAGGTGCTCTGTACAGTCTTAATTGAGCAAATTTTGCTTGTTGAGGTGACAATGGCGAGTGATAATTAGTTGTCTAAGGCAACAGAAGCTGAAAAGGGTGCACCTGCAGCTGGGGAAAAAGAAGTGCAAAAACAGAGAGAACGGTACAATGCATCAATCAATCTCCCCACGAGATGAGAAGAGGGTAGGGACAAAAACAACATGCTGGTGGCAAAGTAACTGCCATCTTGGCCCTTTCTGCATGAAGAAATGTAGTACAAACTTCTTCCTTCAGCCCTCCCCTCTCACTGTTCACTATCTTTTTCTTTTCTCAGAAAAAATAATCCCATTCCTCCTCCTTACGCTGGAGGAAAGGTTGCCCAAGGGTCAAAGCAAGCATTTCTGCCTCATGGAAAGAATCAGCTGAAAGCTCAGTTTCTAAAGGGAAAAGGGCTTTCTAAAATGAAGAATATCCTCTTTCCTGTTTCTGCAAGACACACAGGCTCTCAATTGAGCCATTTGCTGTGTGGATCAGCAGCTGGCCTGGCATGACACTTGGAGCTCTGGCTTTTGTGCTTACCTCAAGTAAATGCCTGTCCCTATGCTCAGTGACCTCATCTGGGGTCACAGCCATCACTAGCTCTGATCCTTCGTACCTGATTTCCCTCCACAGCAACAAGATGCTTCACTGAAATTCCCAGAGAGGAGCTGCAGATGCATCTGAGGTATCCATCCTGTATTAATGGGACTTTTATTTTTGGAAATCATTATCACAGTCCCTGTCTCAAGAGCAGGTTTGAAGTCTATTGTCACTGTGTAGTGACGTAACCAGGTGACTTCCCCAGGCTGATTTCAATAAAATTTTGTGTTATTTGTTTCTCTGCTCCCTGCTCTCCTAGCTCTCCCCCAGACTATTGAAGCCATTGATCAGTGGAAGCAGGAGCCTCAAGGTTGTTGACACCTGAAATTAGGAATATTGGCATTTTATCATTTCTCCCTGGGGAAGAAAAAGACATCTAAATGCTCTCTCTTTTAGGAACCCACACAGGATTACACAGGGATTGGATATTAGGAAAAATCTCTTCACCAAATGGCTGGTCAGGCATTGGAACAGGCTGCCCAGGGCAGTGGTGGACTCACCATCCTTGGAGGGACTTAAAAGATGTGTGGATGTGGCACCTGGGGACATGGTTTAGTGGTGGGCTTGGCAGTGCTGGGTTAACAGTTGGACCTGATGATCTTAGAGGTGTTTTCCAACCTAAATAATTCAAGACTAATTACTTGATAGTCAGGCTGCCTCCCCACAGGGCAAAAGGTGAGAGGTTAAGGGCATGAAGCTCAAATATATCTCATTGGGAGTTATGTCCCTTTAGGATCTATAAATTTACGCGCTTCACCAAGAAGCAGATGGGATTGACTTTCCCTTTCTACAGCTGCTTTGTCAAATTAAGTTAATGAAGCTAGTAATCTATATAAATAATAAAGCACACACTCAAGAGCTCCCCAGTTCATGTCTCCAGGCCATTGGAAATCAATTTGGGATCACTGCTATCTGTTTGCAGCTGACTGGGCTCTCCATCCTTTGCATCTTGCTTATGTTAATTATCACATTGTAATTTCCCTGTGTGGTTTGTTTGTTTGTTTTTTTTTTTTTTTTAAATTTCTGCAGGGAATATTCAGAAGGAGATGATGGCAAGAATCTCTACATTTCCTACAATTTTTACACTTCCATGAGGCACTGGAGACAAGCAGCAGCAGGAGGACTGCAAAGAGAAGTTTGTGGCTTTCCAGCAGGGAGATGGGATCTGCCTCTCTCTCTCTGAGCACAGTTCTGGGTTTCCAGAAAACCCACTGGAAAGGCAGCTTGTGGTTTTAAAGCTGTGGTTTGTGAGAAGCTGTGCTGGGTGTGGGGCTGAGGATCACTCAGTGCAGCTCAGGTTGTCCCCAGCAGCATCAGCAGGAAGGTGACATGCTCAGCTCGAGGCAGCTGTGCTCGGGGCTGATCAGCTCCAGGTGTTGTTTCTCTTTCCAGAGCTTCTCAGCCACAGGGAGATGTGTTTGTTTACTCCATCACACCCACAAGACAGGTGAAAATGTGAGAGCAAACGATGGGGGAGCCGTGGTGCACTGTCCCAGGCTGCCACCACCCACAGCTCGAGTTTGTGACCTGCTGCGTTTGGGAGTGGGAAGGAGAAGGAACAGACTGTGCTGTGAACCAACCCCATCTTGGGCTCATGGAGGCAGGGCAAGAAAGAAAGAAAGAAAAAAAAGATATTTCTGAACTTTAAGCTAACAATAACCAGCCAAAGGGTAAATCTGTAATCACCCAGAGGCTCTTCCTGTACCAATGTAGGAGCCACTCAAACCTTCTTGAGACCGTGGTCCCTCACTTATGGTGTGTCAGCTCTGTGTATTTGCTTTGTGGCATCTTTCTTCCCTCCCCTCAGCCCCTCAGTGCAGCAGGGGAAAGCCAGGCAAAAGCAGGAACATTTAGGTGAGGTCCACACCCCATTTCTGTACAGTCCAGGGGCAGAGGAGTTGAGGGCAGATGCACTTGTGCAAGGGGTTTTTTTTAAATAAAAATAATTGAAAGATTAGGGATGGAGTTCCAAGGCAAGTGTTCAGCCAACCCACTCCTCAGCAGCTGGAAAAAACTCTGGAGGAAGATGACAAAAATCAAACTATTATGTGCTATTAGCTAAATAACCAATACATAATACATACAAAGTATTTCAAATCATTAACATGACAAAATTATCACTCAGCTTTGGAATGATTTCCCCTCAATTATTGGATCATTTTAGAATTCAACATCTGTTGTTAATATGCGTAGATTAAAAAAAAATAAAAATAAATTTGAAACCATCTGAAGCACTAGACAGCATATGGCAGACCTGTTTAATCTTCACAAGTCAATAATACTATCATTGTGAATCACTTCTTCATTAAAACATGTATTTATGCCTGTTATATAAAATAATGTCTATTTGTAAAAACCTTTTGTGCCACCCATGCAACTGTCACTCGTCACAGCTAATTCTAGATTGCTTTGATACTACCTCCTCTTGGAGCACTGTCACAGAGTGAGGACAGAGGAAATGCAAATCATCACCTGTCAGAGTTCTGACAACAGCACAGACAAAGTGCAGGGAAGACTTTGAAGACCTGTGTTTTGCTGTAGCAACAAAAATATGGGTTTCTTTGCCTTTAAGGCATTGTGGAAAGCACTGCTCCAAACAGTTCTGAGCCCCAAAGAAACCTTGTAACAGTGTCTGACAAGATTTGCATTATTTCACAGTTCTTAACATTCCTTGTTTATTGCTAAATGAAGAAACTATTCCCATGAGTTAGTTTGGAATGGCACCACCCACCTGTAAATGCTGCCTAAATGTCTGTAATACCCGAAAATGTAGGGATGGGGCAGGACACAAATAGAAGTGGGGATTAAATGCCAGACTGCCCAGATCCTGAAATCATTGCTTGGATAAAGGCATCAGAACATTGAAAAGTTGTCTTTAAACTACTGACTGAGAAGACTCACCTCCTCTCCCTCCCTGCGTATTTTAAGGAAAGGCTCTTGAATTCAGGCTTTCATTTTTCATGCAGAGACATCTCCTTCAGCTCAGTATGAGGCACCCAAGCTCAGAGATGCAGGATTTGAAGTCACGTTTTCCCTTTGCACCCTCAGCAGGGGCTGTGAGCTACCTCAGGCCAGACAGGAGCTTGTTCTGCACATCTGCATTCAACATTTTGGGTGAAACCTCTCCTAGGTTGTACATTGCACAAACAAGTGCCTTGGGATGCTGTCTGTGCCCCCCTGTATTCACTCACTCCTACAAAATTCAAATCTAATTTGTGGGTTTCGTTCAGATCAGCTTTCCAGAAGTGGTACAGTAACCAGCAGCCCCAGGCTAAATATCTTCTCCATACATGTGAAATTTATTATCTACAAAAACCCCAAGCAACTCACCCCAAACCCCCCAACCATTCCTTCCATAAAAGAATGGATCCGCATTAAAAAATTAAATAGTTCTTAAAATGCTTTGATTCCTGGGGATTGGGTCACTTTTTAGAGGGGTAGAAGATGTTCTAATGTTTGTTCAACATTGAAGAAGATACGTCCAAGTGGAATATTTGGTAGCTTTCTAAACCATTATGGGTTTGCTGAATAAACAGAAAAGCACAAAAGATTTGAGGGCAAGAAGAAAATGCACAGGATTTTTAGTGCTAAAATGATTTAGCTGGACAAGCTGAATCTGCAACATGGTGTTCAACAAACAGCTTAATTTACACTGCTGGAAATAGAGATAATTAGGCAAGCACTTTCTCTTCCAGTTCTAACATGAGGTATTTAAAAACAGGGATGGAAGGTGGGTTTGGAGAAGGCTGGATTGACACAAGAATAGTTTTAAAATGTTTAACAGCTGTGAATGGAAACTAAATGAAGAATTTCAGTACAGCTTTCTAGATCTGAAGTTGTTTACATTCAAATATTGAGACTCAATGAGGTGGATAAAAGGTAATGTGGAGCTACACTGAGTTTCAAATTCACCTATTTAAAAATAATTGCAAAAATGTCAAGCCTTACACATTAAACTACATTAGCATAACGCAAATAGAACACAAGGGAAGTTCCAACCTGTTCCCTGTTATACAATACTCCCAAGTTCCATTTTGGGTATTAGAAAAACTTTGTTTTGTTTTCCCCCTCTAGATCAGAAGCCCTCAGGATGCAGCAGTTCTTCCCTGCCCACATTTTGTACAGTTTCTATTGAGAGGAATAATCCCAGATCTGAGATATCTCCTCCAGACAGCTCGGGGAGATTGGAGTCCATGTGGCACAAACCATGAGGCAGAGCACAAGTACATGTAATCATCATCCTAATACAGAGCTAAAACTAAACTCTGAATTGGAGCTAGTAGGTTTATCAAGCACCATCTCTTCACAAGAAATTAATATCAGTTTTCCTTCATCATTAACACATTTGATAAAGTGGCTGGGTCTTTATTCACCAAAGTATTCCTGTAAATTATTCCTTGTTTCCCTGAAACACCAATTCTTTCTTCATTAGAGGAACAAAACCTTGTTTTCCCTACCCCCAGCAACCCTTACATCCCATTTCCCAACAGAACTCATCCTTTGATGACCATGGTGTCCTTCCACCACCTTCAATTGCCTCCCAGCCCAGCAGGCAGAGCCTCTAAACACACACAGGACCCCCCCTGTCAAACACTGACAGTGCAGCTGCAGGCTGGGATGGCTGGGAGTGTTTTACAGAGGGTTCAGCTTATTAAACAACAAGCTTCCCAAGGCTGTGTCATCAGGAGATGCAATTACATGGAGCCAGGTAGAGCCCACATATGCAAGACTGTGATTAAAGTATCTGGTACTACTGAAGCAGCCTATTAAAACAGAGTAAAAAAGTCTTTCCCAATTTCTTGGGAAAATAAATACAGAAAAGAAATAATGAAAAATGAAAAAAAAAAAAAAATTTTGTGGGTGCATGAAGAATTTGACATTCCACTTAATCTAGACCTCCCATTCCTCCCAGAGTCCTAAAATGCTGTCCACAGTTTGTTATATTCTTTCTAAAAAAGTTTCAGATATCATTCCCATGGATTTATTATCCCCTTTTTTGTTCCAAGTGGGTCTCTTGCTCCTGCTGATATTATCTTACCTATTTCCTCTTGCCCTGGCCACCTAAAACAGGCATGTGAGGATCACATAAGCTTCAGACCATGTCTTGTGTCCTCTGTTTGCAAACCTGGGGTCTGCCTGAGCAAGGAGACAAATCTAGGGTTACTTTTCTCCCTTTCGAATGAGAAGGTATCAAAGCTCATTCTGTGACTTCAGATGGTGTTTGTTATTTCCTCTCAATCCAGGCCCAGAGCCCATTTGTAAAGAGAATTGAGTTTGTTCTGAGAGCATTTGCAGTGGAAAAATCCATTTTGACTTTCCTCATTGCCTTGTTTTCTTGCACTGCTCACAAAGATTTTGTGCTTTCCAAGATTTTTCTAGCATTTGAAGGTAAGCTGATTAGTCTTGCCCTTCCATTCTTAGAAACAGAATATCTTTGCTCCTTTCCAGTCTTCT
>VXBN01009789.1:0-62952 GCA_013397395.1 Sinosuthora webbiana | reverse complement strand
AGAACTGCTATTTCCTATTCCCAAAAATCTTTGCCTAAGAGCCTCTGATTGTAAATTTATAATTGAAAAAAAGGGGGAGGGGGCGTGGCTTACCCTCCCCATTTCAAAGCAAACTCCACCTTTTATCTGGCAGATACCTGTCTTCCCAAACCAAGACAGACTTAAATCAGTTAGTATTTAGAATAACATAGTAAGAAACCAGATGATTATGCAGAACTTGAAAGAAATTACTGTAATGACCCCATATTAGGTCTACAGCAAAGCAAGGGAAAAATAGCTATTTCTATCCTTTCCCATTAATACCCCATTACCTTCCCACCCACTTTTAGGTTAAGCAGCAGACAAGGACATTTGATCACCGGTTTGCAACAACTCCATTGTTCAGACATGACAGCTTCATGTACTACAGTGCAGAAAAGAAGTTCAATTCTTGTACAAACAGGGTACATGCTCATGGGTGCAGCCCTGAGTTATTATTGGACAAAAAAGAGAACATAGCAGATTTCTTTTTTAATCCATGTTTACCCTGATTAGGAATCACATAAGTAAAAGCAAGTTGTTAATGTTACATTGCAGCAATGTCCCCAGTCTTATCCAAAACATTTTAAATGCCAGTTTATTACTTCCCTCAACCAGTCTTTCCTGTAACAGCCAATAAATAGAGCAATACATTTCATCAAGTATCTTCTCTAAATAGCTTTTACTTAAACAGATAAGGAGACACTCTCTCCTGCTGATTTCTGGCACTTGTATGGACAACTTATTTTACTCCTTGTGTGCTCCTTTTTAATCAGCTTTCAAGCTGTCTTCAACAGGTTATGCGGCCAGTGTCCAAAAATGCTTGTATTTTATGATGTACCAGCTACTTTAAGATCAACTGTACAATTGAAGAGATCCATTCCTCTTCCCAATCCATTTGGGTTTTTTCCCAGGGTGCATCTGCCAGGGCCTCAATCTTGATCATGAATTGGAAAAACTGGTGAGAGTTTTATTCAAATCCCTCATGATTTCTCTGAGTAGTTTATTTTTTAATGCATGTCTCACCATGATCCAGATTGTTCTTTACTTACCTACTTCCTCCTAAAGCTCTTCCAACTGCTTCCTGAGTAATTTTACCAATAAACAGACTTATAAAATCCAATTTAATTTCAAATAGGAATTAAACAATTCAGGGTGAAAGAAGAAGAGTAAGTCAGATTTTTGTTCAAGCTTTTTTTTGTCCTGGTTTATCTGCTGTTATCCTTTATTTTTATTCTGGTCAAATTATAAAAATACAAAAGATCAAGTTAGAAATGCCATATTTGGATTTGAAAATGAAGTTCAGTTTTTCAAATATTGCTAGCTTTTTTTTTCTCTTTTCCTCTGTAAGTAGATATGGCTCCTGCGAAGTGTTATGATTTCAGTAATAGTTTTGCAGTGGCTAACTTTCTAACAAAGTTTTTCTGACTTCATCATACTCTTCCTACACCTGTGACTGAAATAAAATAGCAGCTCTAGGTAGAATTGCTTCATTGAATCTCTATTATTTTCTTGTTCTTACTTCTTTTTATAATTCCCAAATCATAGTCTCATGTTAATCTGAATGCTCTTGAAACTAAAAAATGCATAAATTTTTATAAGCCAACTTTCTTTTCTCCACTTAGGTATTTGTTCTGCCTCTATATTGATGATTTGGCAACATCTTTCTAGCTCTACACAGTCATTAGAAAGGAAACTTAACTATGATATCAGTCAGCTTTATGCTACCACTATATAGAAATGTGGCCTTGTGTAAAACATGCCTTGCAACAAATTGGATGTGACAAGTAGGGAAGAGCAGTAGATTACAGTTCTGAAAGTATAAGAAGAATGGTTATACTCTGCTTGTTACAGACTTTGCCAGGACAGTAGAGGAGTCAAGTGTTATTTTCTATACTCTTCACTGTCTTTGTCCAGCAGAGGAATCATTAAAAGTATAATTCCTAACAGTGTCATGTCAAGCAAATCAGAATATCATAATAGGAAAGTACCTTGGCCTTTTCACTTCTTTGCAATTTGATTGGCTTGTCATTATACTCCTTCCTAATATTTGAGTGAAGCTGTAAACAGGTAAAGGGCTGCAGTGGCAGCTAACCATGAAATTGAACAGTTCAGTGCATCATGACACTTAACATCCTATTCATTCATTTTTCTCTTGCAGTACAGGTGCTGAAACAGAAACTGTGAGAGACAGATATTTTTCCCTTTTGTCATTAATTGGATCATAGGTAAAATTGTGGTTTAGCTTTCTTTCAGATTCAGAACGGTTGATACCTGATGTCTTTTCACCAAGGAAACTGAACGAATACAGCAAATCTAGATATTACTTTTATTGCCTTCTGTGATTAGAAAATGTCCCGGGTTGTAATGTAGGGTGTGTACAAAGTATTCTATCACCATCCTAACGAAGTGTGAATCCAATTGTTGGAGCAGCGTTCTTCCCAGACCTCTACCCTCAGGGCTAATCTTCTGCTAATGGCCCATCAGATGCCTTGCCCATGACTCATAGATAACATCCTCTGGAGTTATCTCTGTTTAATGAACCATCACGAACTGCCTGCATGACTCATCATCCCATTGTAAGATGCTCCGCCCAGAGGGAAGAACCAAGCATTCCAGCATGGATATAAGCTCAGGGTTTGGGACAGTACGGGGAGCTCACCCACTGGATTCCCAGAGGACTCGAGCTACCAGACCTTTCTCCGGGATCACTGCTTCAGGAAGACCACCTCGTCTGGACTGCTTCCATCACCTTGATCAGGTTGTATTCTGACTCTGTCAGTGGTCTTTTGTGTTTCTTTGCATTTATTTTATTTTACCTTTTCTTTCTTTTCTTCATATTAAATTGTATTTCTGACTTGGAGTCTCTCACTTGTTTTCCTTTCAAACCACTACAGAGAAAAAGCATGCTAGGTTTAGTTAATATTTCTGTCTTCATATAGCATGTACAAATTTTACTTATAAACAAAACAGCATTCTATATAGCACAATCTTTCCTGTGCTCTTCAAAGCCAGAGAATTCTTCTTTAATCCATGCTACATCACAGAGTGATTTAAGATACTTCTACTATCTAATCTAATTTTTCATTACTTTATCACTACCAAAGGTGTGATAGGGACATTCCAAAAGATGGAGAAAGCTCATAGACTCGTAACCTCTGAATTTTCACTGATTTAAACAGGCACACAGCTTCAATCACAAAGCTGATGACTACTGTTGCCAAAGAATATTAAAGGCTTAATCGTGGAATATATTTCATATGTAACAGAAAGCAAGGAATAATGAAAGCTATAAAATGCCTTATATCCAGAGATACGACTGTGATTCTCTATTGATAAATGTAGATTTGTGTACACCGCATTGATTTGAAGTACAATTTTTATCTGTGTGGGATGATAGAACATAATGAGTTTTTCTCCTCAAATTAGCCAAGGCACAAAACTTAATATTTGTGTTTCCATTATGTTAGAGAAGAATAAACAATATGGGAACCCGTCTAAAGTGTTCTGGGACAAAGTTAGCACTTGAAAAGTTTTTAATATATTTCAGTCAGGAAAGTGAATTTTTGTTATTTCAGTACTCTGTACCATGTGAAAACTGTCTCTACTAAGTACAGATTTCAAAATGCATGAGGAAACCACAGAAATCTCTCATCTTCCACATGTTAAACTATTAATATTTCCCACATTTAATAAAATATTTTCGAATATATCTTTTCAAGGTTGAGAGAACTGCAACGAATATTTTTTTTTTCTTATTCCCACTACTTAATATAATAAGAATGGCTAAGAATGCCCGAACAACCACACATTTCATAAAAGACAGGGTTCTGCTCCTCCTTCAAAATAATAGCAAAATGCTTTTTGACTGAAACAGACACAAGTACAAGTATCACTATGGCTTGTTGGAAAGTAGAAGTTAATTTACATTGAGAATTTAGAGAACTGGTTTATGATATTCTAGGTCTACTGGGTTAGTAAACTAAGCTTCCTGCATGAATTGATGCAGACTAATGTGGTTGCACTCAAAAAAAAAAAAACAAAAAAAAAAACAAAAAAAAAAANAAAAAAAACCAAACAAACAAAAAAAAAAAAAACCACATTAAAGTGGCCGATGACATTGCTACGAATTTGGTATATTGCTCCCAGGCATGGAGCCAGATTTGAAGCTAGAGCACTCTTTTACCTTCTGCTAAATTAGAACATCTTATGTGTGTTCCAAGCAGAATTGCTGACACAACCTTGATCAAAACAGGCTGAAATGCATGGCTTTAATAGAGTTGTGAAATCGTTTTCATTAGCATAAATGTCTTCTGCAACACAAGCAAAACCAAACTCTCCATTTACTGAACACAGTAAAGTTTTACATGTTTTTATCATCTGTGATTTATGAAAGAATGGATCGCATTAAAACCAGTAGGCTTTCCAAAAGAAGTAAGTGTTTCAGCAAATGACTTTTAAAAATTAAAACCTCAACTCAAACTCAGATTACCAACTCATAGTCATGATTTAATCAAGAACTTTAAAATGCATCTAACGAATTTCACATGACTGGCTGTAAAACATAAGCTTTCTTCTGTCTTCTGTAGATCTTATTTCTTGTGAAGGGCTGAGAATACTTGGTTTGTTAAAGTCTACTTAGCAGAGACACGGATGCAGACACAGAGTAGTACCACAAACTTAACATAACTAAGACTTCAGGTATCATAACTGTAGCCTGAGGGAAGAAAAATAAGTGCTCAGCAGTGGACGGAAAAAGGTATATATCGCTAGCAAAATTTACCACTGCAACCTAAACTAAGGCACCTTTCCAGAAGCCAAATTTTGAGAGATGGTAGAAAGAAACAAATCCAAGATTCCCTGAACTACTGCAATTATCCTGGACATATGGACTTTTATTTATTCCAGGTAGATTAATTTATTCCTTCCATGATTCCACCAGCCTTCCCTTCATCTGGGAACAGGCAGGTTGTGAACCTGTTGATGCTCTCACAGTTACCTGAAAGCTGCCTTTACACCTTGGAGGTTTCATTCTAGCCCCCTGTTTCTTTTCTGTTTTTTCCTTGCCTCCAACCCTGGCCACATGCAGGATGGCTGTAATCTTTTGATCAGAAATACAACTTGAGCAATATATATAGACCACATTCACTCTTCAAGGCATTTCTGCTCATATTTCTGAGCTTCCAAGTCAGGTAACAAACTTAAATCCTCCTCCTGTGGCATAGGGGATACTGTGTTAGATAGGATTAGACAGCTAATCAGGGTTTCAGAAGAGGGACTTTTTTTTCTGATGGGATATTTAAATATATAAATCTTTTTTCCAGACCTGTCTCTTAGTTTATATCTTGCCTTTCCTCTCTCCCCTTCTCCCCCACTCTTACCCCTTCTTATTTCTTTCAAAAACTAGAAAAATTAACTCTGCTTGTACTGTGCCTTGAACCCAACTATGCCACTGTGTAAACAGCATCTGTTTTGTTGTTTACAATAGCATAGCTGTTGTAAAATAACTGCCGTTTCTACTACCACAATTGATACAACACAGGAATACAAATGGAAAAAAACAGTATCATATAAGATAGAAAGAGAAAATTAAATAATTTGGGTTTTTTTCTCTTCCACTGTAGAATATTTATCTACTAAAGATATTTTACTGATTCCCTTAAAATATTATTTCAATGCTCCTTATCTGTCTTTTTGCTGTGACATAAAAGTTCCAGTTGCACTCCCAGTGTTTTAAGGACAAGCTGTTTTTTCCAAACTGAATTTAAAAAATATTTCTTAGAATGCCAGGAAAAGAGTTCTAATAATCTATTTCATGTGACTCTAGTTGGCTGTTTCTTTAAAAAGCAGTGCCTGCAATTTCTGCATGTGTTTCTGTTCAACTTAATATACAGCAAAACTGTAGCCTTTTTGTATAAAAATGAACTGTGTGATATAACCAGCCTCTTAGGTAACACAGAGGACAAAATCAGCCAATGTCAAACATTTTAAATTGTACATTTTATGGCATTGATTGCAGAAGAAACTACCCCAAGGCAGAAACTGATTACCAGGTTAGAAAGGCAGGACAGTTGTTTTAAGCATTGACCTTCAGGAAGGTGCAGTGATGAAAACTGGCACGCTTCTCAGATATGATAACAATGACTTTTAGGACAAATTAAAGGATTGTAGTTGAAAGTAATTATTTGCACAATGTAGTTAAATTAATTCATTTTTCTAAAAATATTTTTAATGGTGAAAATTACACTCTCAAGTGACATTTGGTTTGCCTGATTTAAGGACTCATGTCCCTTTGATCTTCCAGCAATGGTCTATATGTTCATCTAGCATGGCAGCAAAATAAGGAGGGTGCCCTTGCCTATAAAGGCAGCAAGCAAGAAGCAGAGTGTGGAGAAAGTAATAGGTACAGCAGATTTCATAATATAAATTTAATTTTAGTTGTTTGTGGCACTTTGTCCTTAGAAAATTGAAATGAATTGAGATGAAATGTGGAGTAGCAGCTCACTTTTTATCTTTTCTTCTGGACAAATTCAGAAAAAAAAAAAATCTGTAAATAGGTAACATAGTCATGTTAGGAATCATTGTGTCTCTTTTCTTAACCACCCTAGGACATTGAAGGATGGTTGTAGAGTTTGGCAGTGCATTGGCCATAGTGGACGGAATTATGCTTTTAATCATGCTTAGGAAAATAAATCTGGATTTAGATAAGTGAATAAGTTACTTAAAACCAGCTTTTCACACCTTTTCATCATATTCTGTAGTGAAATCTTTCAATTTCTCTCTTTCTACCCGTGCTTTCTTTTCCTTTCTTACAGTCACTAAGGTTCTGTTTACAACAGAACCTGAGCACTGAACAGGTTGTAGTGCAAATCCAAATGAGACTTCCTTCTTAGGATCCTTTCACATTATCCAGTATAACTGGCCTTAAAAACTATGAATGGGAGGTCCCCCATCCTTTGCTAATACAGAAATTGCTTTCAGAAAAATATCTGGCAAGACAGAAAGCAGAAAGTGAAGTAGACCAATTGTGACATTTAGCTAAGTAACAGATGAGCGTAAAGAGCAAAAGACTGGGGCAACTATGATGCTCCCAAACCCAGCTGGTCCAGCCTGGGACTGGAGGGATGGGAGAATGTAAGGAAGCAAAGGCTGGTGGCTACAGGGCTGTTTGAGATTCCAGAACTGGGAGCTCTGAGCACAAAAAGTTGCAACTTGTTTCAAACTGAAGAGTTTGGCCTGGGCATAGAGAAGCAGTGGTACAGGGTTAGGGTTGCCAAGTATCTAGCACTTGCTTGATGAGTCTGGCATGACTGTGACTGGTTAGGCAAAAAGTATGCAATGATATTAGATGGTTAGAGAATAAATGCATTCTAGCAGAGAGAATTTCAAACCTCCACTGGAAAGAAAGATAGAATAAAAACACAGAAGTAAGAAGCCCATTTGAATGAGCAAGCAGACTAAGGAAAAAGCAGATATAGCTAAGAGGCACTGTGTTGTCTTAACAAGAATACAAGGATAAAAATGGGAAGAAAAAGAATCTAGAGTAAGAGAAAAGACTGGGCCTCTAAGTGCAGATAAGACAGGTATAGCTGCAGTAGAGATTTTGCCTGAAGAATAGAAACTGGAAGAGAGAAGAAAAAGGCAACATAACTAGGAGAAGAAAATTCATTTGGGAAGGAAGATGAATGGAACAGGAGAAGAGAAAACAGTAATAGTGTGTGTTTATGGCTGCACATCGTCAGATACAGGATTATATTGGATACATATATATGTATGAATTGAAGTGGAAACTTTTAAAAATTTTGTTATAATTCTATTATCATCAAATACAAAAAACCACTGACCAATGACAAACTGAACACTGGTGCTACAGCAGCTCCAAAGCTACACTCCAATGCAACAGATCCAGTGACATTGATAACCAGTGCAGGTGAACACAGATTAAAAAATGTGCACTTACCCACAATATGGTTGATTTTATATTTTATGCTCTTTGTCTGGAATAATAATGAGCTCAAAAGGAAAGAACCCACAGAAATTAAAAATATTCTAAGGTTACTAAATAGGGCAAAGATGGTTGAGGTAGTATTTTGGATAACTGTTCATTGCAGTCACTAGGTAGAAGCTGCAATGGGAAAAAATAGCATGAAATGAAATGAAATGAAATGAAATACCATGTCATAGCATTCATGTTGTAGAGTTAGATTAAGTTTCTTAAAACTACATTTAATTCTGATTCTTACTAAGTTTTAATAGTTCGTCACCAAAATTAAGTCATTTTAACGTAGCTTTCTGAGCAAAATATTTTTTAAAGCCGCTTTTTTAAAAAATTAAATAATCAGGTCATATACCAGCTCTGTTTCTGACATACAGAGGTGTCTGGAAAAGCTGGAAGAATCAGATATTTTACGCAGCTCTCTGCTTGTAGATACCAAGCAGCTGTAACCTCTTGACAGATCCAGCATAGACTTCACACCCACTGAGAGGATGCAGCATCGTGTTGCTGAATTTCCCTTTTCAGCTGGATCCTGCGTATTGATGTCTGCTTGTCGTATTCAAAATAGGAATGGAAAAAGTAATTATGAATAATATATAATACAGTATTAGCCATAACTGCCTGTCAGGGTTTTAAAATATCTACAGAGTGCAAAAGATAATCCTGAAAAACAGGCAGCTCAGAAAAACAGAATAAAACCCCAGAGTTTTATTTAATGACTTTGGTCACTTGACCCCAGTTTATAGCTAGGCTGCAAAGATGCTCAGATTTGACAGAAGTGAAGGGTGCCAATGCATAGATAAGCAGACAGACAGGCAGAGACGGGCTTTTGCCAGTTTCAAAGGTTGCAATGCTTTTGTCACAAACTTAAATATATTCATATCTCCAACACATGTATATGGACAATTCATTCACTTCACTCACTCCTCATTACCACTATGCCTTAAAGATGACAGCCATTTAAATATTCTATTTTATTTAATAAATACAAGATATCCCAACTACAAGCAATTGTATTCAGGACAATTACTGCAGAACTAGATATTTTTTGCATTTTGGTTTTTCTGCAGTGGCCATTCACAAAACACAAAAATTGCAGAGTGGTGGATGCACGTCCATTTTAGTCATACCAGGGGAAAACTAAAGCATATATCACCCTCTGGAGGCTCCTGTGACTAAAAGAAAAACTTAACCCTTCATTCTCCTTTTGATGACAGAAATTTATTGGGCAAATTAAGTAGAGTGTAATATATAAAATAATGTATTAATCAATTCATCCAAGAAGAAACTGAAGCAAGTAAAATATTACTGGTTTTGTTGTCTTCAGTCAGAATGATGGAGTAGCAGTAATTCATTTTTGTGCATGGACTAGCAACTTTTGTGGATATTTGCAAGGTAGGTATATAATGAGTTTCTTCTGCTTAGACCAAAGGAGTGATTATTTTTGTCTATCTTCAACTTAGGTTATTGCATAGAGGTATGCTGGTACTTTCAGCTGTTAACATTTACATACAGTTTTAGAGCAGCAGAAATACTGTGCTTAAAAGAAGTTCCATCAAAAGCTGCATAAAAATAAGATCAAGCAGCCTCTGCTGGTGTGATTGGGAATTAAAACAATAAGACACCTTATAACACTGTACTTAACAAAGTAAAATATAAATAAGTAGGCAGGTAGGAAATCAACACATTCACATTGCTTCACAGCTTGTCAACAGCTGACTTCTATGATAGCATCAACATATTTGTTAAATTAACATAGTCAAAAATGTCATCCAATGTTCCTATCCAAGATGCTGGCTGCACAGCATTTCAGACTTTGTTCCTTCTACATCACAAACCCAAATGAAATATCTAATTTTTGTTTAAGAACCTGAAACTGCAGTGGCAAGAGTTGTTGGCAAGGGGTTTGACACTGGCTGAAAGCCAAACACCCACAAAAAAACCTTTCACTAATTCTCCCCTGCTATAGTTGAGCAGAGGAGGAGGGTAAAAAAAAGCTAAAGGGCTTTTTGGGATAAGGATTAGGAGTTGGGATAAGGATTAGAAGAAAACATTAAAGGCAAAACAGGCTTAAATTTAAACCATATAAAGAAAAATTAATTAACAGAATTAGAAGAGAATAACACAGTTGTCTGTATCCACAGCACGGTTTCTGTCGCCCAGAATTTAACTCACTCAAAATCTTTACAATCTGACATCCAAGACTTGCAGTTTCATTGCCACTAAATCACAGCTATGTAAGGGAGGTTCAGGTCAACCTTTCCAAGGCACTCAGAAGTGTTAATATGGTGCCTTTAAAAAACATGCTTTAAAAAGTACATATCTCAGGTGTTGAACTTCTGCAGGATTTTAAAATTCAAATCGGGAACAAGGCTAAAATGTCCTAGATTATCTTAAAATCATAGAATCTTAAAAATATTTGGGTTGGAAGGGTCTTTACAAAACATGTGGTTCCAACCTCACTACCATGGACAGAGACACCATCCACTAGAGCAGGAAAAGCCCCATCCAGCCTGGTCTTGAACACTTCCAGGGATGGGGAGACCACAACCTCACTGGACAATCTCTTCCAGTGAGTCACCACCCTAACAGTAATGAATCTCTTCCTAATATCAAAACTAAACCCATCCTCCTTCACCTAAAAGCCATCACCCCTTATACTGTCACTGCAGTATAATTGTCACTGCAATTTAATACTTAACCTTTGTGAGAAATCCCTGTCCAGTCCATCTCCAAGTAGTGGAAGGTGTTGTATGGTCTCCCCAGAGTCTTCTCTTCTCCAGGCTGCACAACCCAAACTCATTCAGCCTGTCTTCAAAGGAGGAGTGTTCCTCTGAGCCCTCTGATCACTTTTGTGACCCTCTTCTGGACTTGCTTCAACTGGTCTATGTCTCTCTTTTGTTGGGTGTCCTGGAGCTGGACATGATATTCTGGGTGGGGTCTCAAAAGAGCTTCCCTCCTTAAAGACAACTTGTTATGTCCAACTGAAGTGAATTTTTCCTGTACTATCAGACAGGCTTTATTTTTCAGTGCTGCAAAATATAGTGTTATTATACATTCTTGGCCTTCCCCTTAATATCCTAAATGGGTAACTCTTTATTTCCTTGACTTTGATTAATTTGTTCTGAGCTGTCTCTATTTCAGACCACAGCTAAGAAAAAATAAAACTTTTGTAACCATAAGTTGTCTAAATTTTATGCCAATTTTCTCTAAACTGACATTTAAACTTTCTTTCATCATGTGTAATACAAAGGATAGATATGACTGTTAGAAGTTAGAGCCTTTACCTGATTGCTTCCAAAACTAAGCCAAAAATTTTTGCCCTAAGCCAAAACCGTTGCCCTAATTTCAAGCAAGAATATAGATAAAAACATACTACTTCCACTGTATTTCCTCCTCCTTTCCACTCTGTTTTCTAGCACTAGACTGGTCAATCATAAATGACAAAATATTTAAATAATTTCAAAATTCAAAATAGATCTCAATACTTCAGCATGTTATTATTTCATCAGAATGCAAAATTAGGTGAAATAAGAAGAAAAACCAGACCTACCTGGTAGAAAAAAAAGTAATTCAGTAATATTTCCTCTGCTAAGTAAAACTAATCCACTCTTCTTCCCTTCTTCATTTTGTTTTATCTCCCATGGATTTCTTGTTGCTCTAATTGTTGTCCTGTATGTTTTGTAAGAATACCTGGAAAATATTCCACATGTTATCTAATATTCTTGGACCAGAAGTATAACTTGTGTCCCAAAATATATGTCAGTCATAACTACAATGAAATCAAAGGAAAAACACAGAAAGACATTTTCATACCAATTGTTCAAGCATTTCACATGGGCAAAACTGGAGATGCTAATCTTACAGCTGTAGAGAGAAGCAGAGTAGCAAATCTTCATTAACAGTACTTCTTTCCAAAATTAAAAAAAAAAAAAAAAAAAAAAAAAAAAAAAAAAAAAAAAAAAAAAAAAAAAGCCATAAGAGAAAAAAAGTTCTCCAAGTCTATCAGTCTATCACACTGTTTTACCCCTCCTCATGCTAAAACTGTTTTTTAAAAGTAGATATAAAGTATGTCAAGATTTTGGATCCAAGCATGGTGGTATTTTACAGCTACGTTAACAGTGGATCTTTTCCTCAAAGATCTCAAGTCTATTTTGTCGTTTGGTCCATATATCAGCACCTGAGTGCATGAATGTAATTTATTCCTTGCAGACACCTAACCAGCATTTTTACCGATATGGATTTTGCTTATGGAGCCATTCTGCATTTTTTGCCCAGCTATCTTTGAAAGCCAAACTAAAAGAGCAAATTCAGCTAGATGAAAAATACCCTTGCTGTACAAACCAGAGCTGCATTTATTTCAGTACACATTTAAAGGTCAATGTATTATTGCATGGTTATACACTTGGGGTTTTTTTTTTGCTGTTGCATTCCACAGTACTTAGATTAAAAATTGCTGAAATATGTATATGCACTTTTCTGTATTGGGAAAAAGTGGATCCTTATCTCACAGAATCACATGAAAGATCTGAGACCAGAAATCTTTAGATGCCCTGGTCAAAAACAAGAATTGGTTTCATCCAAAACTATCAAATCATAGATATAAAACTATCAATACAAATCATAACAGAAGTAACTATATTTCCATGTTCTGGAAAAAATAATGGATTCTAAAGCATTTAAACATCATATGAATTCTCGTTTTCTCTTTATATAGAAAACAATAAAATACCTCTGTCCAATTTGTTTACACTTGTTGGGGTATATTTAAGTTAAGGAAATTTTTGAGCCAAGTGACCCTCTTCCTATAGCAGGTAACCACCTTCGGTACAAAATATTATTTGGTACAGAAAAATTATAAAATGGTTCTTTGTCATTCCAACAGAACAAGAAGTAATAGCTGGATTAGGATGAAATTGGATTTTGGAGATGGAAAAAGGAGATAATCCGTTCTTCCATTCAACCACTGAAACTTAGAATGGTTACTTGTGTAGCTCTGCTTTACTCTGAATGCAGCCTCTGCCTAGCAAGATTTCAAGCACTCTCTTTCTGCAGCAGTAGCAACTCAAGCTGCTGCTGCCTCCTCGACTTTGTTTCCTTGGAATAATGCCAAAAGAATGAAATGAAAGTGCATCAGATAAGAACACTTAAACAGAGATAAGCTACATTTTCAACTTTAAAATCCCTCTCAATCTATTTAGTTTTCCAGAGATGTAACAAAAAAGAACTTTTCATGGGCAAGGAACAAGAATAAAAGCTGGGAATATCATTCCTCCTCCTCCTGGTAGAAAGGAGAGCTTTTCTCTATCAACAGCCCTGTGTACCTCCTAATAAATAGGCAATTATCAATTGTGGGCAAGTATTTAGTCTAGAATTGTTAAAAATAAAGTCTTTAAAGTTTTTGCTTGTGAAATTGGCACAACCAAGACCACTGTTTTTTGGAAGTTTATAAAATATAGGTATTCAGCTCATTATAGAACAGGTAGTATAAACAGCACAAGTAAATCAATAGAAAATTCCATCTTTCATTATTTGATTCAAAGGTTTTTTAAAAAAATTGACCTTAAAAAGGCTACATTTTTTTTACTGCTATTCTCAAAGATAACAAAGGAAAGAGGATGAAATTACCATGAATGAATTTGCATTACTATTGCAATGGAGTTTTATGCTCCAGAAAGGAAGCATACTCTGAAGGAAAGATATAAAGATCAGTGGATGAGGATAATGATTCCTGTAAGTCTCCTTGAATATTATTACTGGTAGAAATACATCCAGGAATATCTTCTAATTAAGTAATTACTATTAGAGTCTCAGTCAGCCACTGGAACTAATTCTGAGTACTTAGTAGCCATTAGATAGTCCTAGAGACAATAGGTCAGCAATTAATAAAATACGGACTAGAATAATTGCTTTGCCAATAGAAATTACAGGCTTGTTCCTGGTTTATTACACTTTCTTATCCCTTGCTGTGGTTTCCATTTGCTTTAAGAGAAACCACAAATATCTAAGCTTCTTTTCATATAAGAAAAGAATTCAAAACAGACTATTAGAAAAAGTCTTTGGTATTATAATTTAAATGGAAATGGAGTTACTTAACACCCCAAGTACTGAATCCATAACAACAGAGTGTTACGATTTAGAAGTACTCAAGGACAGAATGTGGTCCTAAGGAACCTGACCTGGTGAGTGCTTTTCCTGCCTTATGGCAGGGGACTTGGAATTAAGTGATCTTTAAGGTCCTTTCCAACCTAAACCATTCTATGGTTCTATGAGTCCATGAGGTTCGGATTTTATGAAATTAATTACCAAATGATTCCATTTCTAAACTTTGACATTTGGGAAAACAATGTATAGTTATTTATCTAAACTGCCTAGAGTAAATTTAAATTCTAATCCTCCACCAGTTTATGTGCAATCATATTCAGTACCATGAGCTTTCAGAGAAAATTCAAGGTACAAAAATTAGGTAAAAGCGTAATGTACAATGTACTACCCTGTATTACTAAAGGTACTGTCCATATACATTAGTATTCCCCTACCTGGGAAAATATTCTCCTCCATCAGCTGTGATACATATTTAAGTTTAATGTATTTGTAGTGATGCCATAAAGAATGAGTGATACAATGTTCTTTTCTTTCACAGATCTATAGAAAAAACATGATGAGTCTGGACACAAAAAAAATTCCAGTATAACGTTGACAGCAGAGTCAACCAGAATACATTGAACTCTACAACCCTGACCTAACAAAGCATTTCTGTACCTGCTGTATACTAAACAAGCAAGTGATATCATGGGTTCAATAGGACCCATTAACACTTTAACTCAGAACTTTTTAGTTTGGGTTTTTTAGTATTCTATACCACATTTAAACATTAGACAAGAGATGCAAAGCACACCTGCTAAGACCCTGGAGGCTATGGAATCTAAGCCTGGAAAGGCAAGTTTAAATCAGACATATAAAAGCTATTTTAATTTTATAATATATCCAGCAAATATAATGGAAAATTTGGGGAAATTTTTCATCATTAGGAAGAGGTATAATATATTTTTGGAGGTAGGAAATTGATTCGTTCCATACATGATTTCTATGGTCAAAATCACTTTATGAAAAAGGAGTTCTAAAGTTTGCTTGAAAGCTTGAACTTTTCCAGCCTCCTAATGCTTGCTTGAGTGACAGAATGATATTATTCTGAAGGTTGCACAGTGACTCTTTGATCTTAAAGCTTGTAAAGGCCGTCTCACATGTGCGTGTTCTAATATTTGCTGATAATCTGACTTGAACTTCAAGGCTATAAGACCTTGGATCAGTGATTTGCAATTCAAGTGCCTCAAAAAAGAAAAAGAAAAAAGAAAAAGAAAAAAAGAAAAAAAACCAGCTCAGTCTTATTAAGTGCTGTTGTTAAGCTATTGAAAGCAATTTTTTCTTAAGCCGCTCTTAAGTTCTGGACAGAAACTTTGGCTACATAAATACGTAGAGAAAATCACAAATATCAGTGTGGGCTCCCTTAAGTCACCTTTTCCCTCTGCCAGCCTGTAAGAAATCCACATAAAATTTTAAGTTAAAGTTAATCAAAATAACAAAATACTCAAGCAGGTAATCTAAGAAAATAGGACAGGAGAATTTATTTTTTAAGTTGCATCTTTAAGTTCTGCCCCTTTATTGCTATATGTTGTTTTTACTGCAATACAAATTGTGAACCTTCTGGATAAGATTGTCATAATGCAATCTGTACACTGTGCAGAGATGTAAAGGGGGAAATAGTGTTAAAAATTTATTTAGGAGACGTAAGATGCAAATACTAAATCCTGAACAAAATACTAAACCCTGCACAAAATATGAATTGTAGAGACAGCCTAAAATAGCCTGTCTTTTGTCTGTGTAAATGCCTCTGGCTCAGAAGCCTAGCCTGACTGAGAAGGGGTCCTCCAAGGCTTGATTGGTCCAACCTGTCATGAGAAATATCCTCAGTGGAAGGTGACTGCACTGGGGGCCAAGACTGTACCAAGTCAAAGAAACAGTATCCTGCACTGAAGAAAATGGAAAACTAAAAGTCTACAATTTGTGCCCTTTAAAAATCAAGTCGTGCCAAAGTTCACTCAGACTGAAGTACTGTTCTATTTTTTTCACTGATTTTCCATCTCTCTGCTCTTTCTCCTTTGGCCTTGTTCACATTTTGCATTCTTTTTCAGTAACTGCATGAAATAATTATGCCACTTTATCAGTTTTCATGTAATCACTGTTCCATCTTTATTTTAAAATATAGAGTTTGCCTCAGTGATTTTCTTTAATTACTTTAATGGGTGTGAGATAAAATATACTTATTTCTTTCCATTCAAGTTTGTGTTTCCTAAAGAGCAACAACATACATATTTGAAGATTGTGCTTGAAGGTACATTACCAATATCAAAAACGGTATTGGGTTTGCACAGGGGAAGAGACAAATTATTGCTGTCCAGAGATTCACAGCCTTCAATAACTTTGGTTTTGTTTTCCTATGTTTCATAGTAATAGTAACAGTAACCAGTGCACTGAATGTATATAACACTTTTCCAAAAGATTCTGATAAGCAAAGAAAAATAATTTGTTAATCTTTGTGGAGATTTTTTTTAAAGCTACTATGACCCTTAGAATAATGTATAACAGAAATCATTAACAATTTAAAACATTTCTGAAACATCAGAAATAGTAGATTAATGTTACAGCCTTCAGTTACCTAGACTGAAAGAATGAATGTTACAAGTGGAAGACATACAATAATGATTTAGTAACTAAATCCATTCTGTGTTTCACTAACACAGAATTCATCAGAATTAAAGCCGTGCAAATAACAGGATGTAACAAAAACAAAGGGAAAAAAAGTTGAAACTGTGGTTTGGCCCTGAATTATCAGGAGACTTTATAGTAGAGCATGAGTACTTGGCTTTCCACCACACTAAGTCAAACAATAAGCAGGGTGCTTAAAGTTTCTGAAGGTACAAATCACACATACCTTTATCTGGTTTTCTTGGATAGCTATACATGGCTTTAAATTATTTTTAGGAACAATAACCTCTTGTGATACACATCTTTCCAAGGAGAAAATCACCTTCGGCCGCAAGACCACCCCAGCATATTAATCCGGAAGTTCAGGTCTGAAGTTTGGCCTAGTGCCCCATACTTTACTATAGTGGATCTGGGAAGCCAATTCCTCTGCCAAAGATCCAGGAAACATAGTCTGTAAGCCTCCCTACCTTCCTTAAAACAGTATAGTTTAAAAGACCTGTTTCATTGAAAAAAAATAGACCCACATTTGAGGTAATGGAAGAACTATGCATTTTCTATACCTTTTTTTTAAGGAGACCACACACAAAAAAGACTCCTGGCAGTAAGTAATTTTTGCTGAAAAATATGGTAGGAATGCATTAAATTTAAGGGTACATGACCAAAATTTTTTCAAGTGCATTATAATATGGGACCTAGACCTCAATTTTGTGTTCTCCAGCTAGAAGTTACTGTACTGTTCCATCATTGCAGTTTTACAGGTTTCACATAATCTTATAAATGTGGATGCACCCATTTTTTTTTCCTTTGATATCTAATTTAATTGATTTTATTACTTGACTGTCTATCAGTTCCAAGAGATAGTTGCTGGGTTTTTGTATTGTATTTCTCTTCTTTTTATTTCCTCCAGCTGCTTGATCTGTCAACCAAAATTACACCTTCTATAGGATAAGAAGAGAACAGCTTAAATATGATAAATCTTCATTTTAAATGAGTTAACAACACACTAGGAAAACACAATAGATAGATAAATACATAGATAGATGGACAGACAGACAGACAAACACAGAATGTCTTAAGAAAAAAAAAAAGAGAAGGAAAAAAAGATAAGTAAATGTGACATTACAATTAACAACCACAAGTCTACAAAATCTCTGTTAAAACAATAGGAATTCTACATGTGATTGAATACAGAATTTTACCATAAATCCAGAATGTAATCCCATATTTCAAAATCTATCTCATTTCAATCAGAAATTCATAGATTCAAGTTTGAATTAATTTTCTTTACTCATTGTGACACAATAGGAAATAAGCATTTTGCTCTTTAATGGAGACTTAGTTAATGGGAATAACAGCTGTTCTCCAAGTTTCTGTACTCCAAGGCATCTTAAAAAGATCACACATCTTTTTAGGTGTAAAAACATTTGAAAGTTTTATGTGTAATTATTTTGTGCAGTAGAGGTGAAATTAAAGTTCAAATGTAATCAAGTCGTTTATGCCTCTTAATGTTTTATTATACTGGTTTTTTTAGTTTAAAAGTTTAATTTTTGTAACAAAGAGCTAGTCATAAAAATGAAATTTTATTATTATACAATAAAATTATTTTTAACAAAAATTACATAATAAAAATTATATACATCCATATCTATATCATTTATATGCATATCTATATTTGTTTTCTACAATAGAACTTTATAACATATATATTAGCTCTCTTATTTCTAGTTAATGCGTTTAAGAAAAGGTCACATTAGACACAGGCTAATTAATTATTCAGGATTTGGTTCTATTCTGTTTGCTAAGCAAACCAGTGTACAAGCACCATAAAGCAAAAATTTGTAAGACATATCCATAGCTAGGTATTTGAACTAATATGTGATACAGGAGATACACTCTAGATGAAATAGAAAAAAAAAATATATGGTATGCACCATAATGTGCGTCATGTTACTCATACCTACATTTTGATCCATACCATCCTATTTTGCACTTTGGTGAAAAATTGGTATCAAACTTGACTGCCAGTATTTATGGGTTAGTTTCCCTATATGTCAATCAAAGAAAATAAATTTCTCCAGAAGACATTTGTTAATGTAACTATCTTCGCTCTGCTGCTAATGTTAGGAAACATGGATATGATCTGCCTCTAGTGACTTCTCAAGGAGCCTTTCTGACATTCAGTTTTGCAACTCACCCAAGTCAAACTTATGTAGAAAAAATTCTAGGTATCTCTTGATAGAGACAACTTGCATCTATGGCTCATAAGGCTATATGCTACAAAACAGACCATGCAATTGGCAAACAGATTGCAGAGCTACTTTGAGTTGTCTGGTACTACATTTTTCACTATTCATTTTTCATTTCTGTATTTTCTATTTTGCAGAAAAGGCATAAAATAAAATCAGACTGACCTAGAGACTTGAATTTTGCATGCAAGGAAAAGTAAAATATGAAAGTAAAGGAAGTAATGGCAAATGAATCAAAATGTTTATTTAGTTAGAATAGTTAGATGATTTAATTTGTAACATATTTCCTCATTCCTCATTCCTCACTCCTCATTCTTTTTCTTTAAAATGATAACCTTCCATAAAGCACGTGATATGCTTTTTCATAGCACCATTACAAAGTTTAATGTACTTCCCAACAGTACATTACTGAGCATGACCACTGACAAATTCTTAGAGATTTTTTATTTTGGAAGCTATGTGTGATAATCATTTAACACAACATGAAAGAGAAGGGTTATGAGGAATAAGTGACAAGCACTATTAGGGGAAGTTATAAGCCTAAATGTCTTGATGATATTTGAAGATTATATATGAAGGTCATATATGAAACAAATTTATATAAAACATATGTGTAACATAGAATCATAGAATGTTAAGGGGTTAGAAAGGGTCTTAAGGATCATCCCATCTCAGAGCCTCATAAACTCTTGGATACTGCCAAGAATGAGACATCCACAACCTCCCTGGGCAACCCTCACAGTAAATTTCTTCTTAGTATCCAATTAAATTTCCCCTCTTTCAGTTTGTACCCATTACTCCTTGTCCTATCACTACAGTTCCTTATGAAGTGTCCCATTCCAGCTTCCCTGTGGGTCCCTTCAGATAGTGTGAGGTTGCTATGAACTCTTCACCCAGGCTGCAGGACGAACGGCCTCAGTTTTCTCAGCCTGTCTTTGTAGTGGAGGTGCTCCAGTCATCTCATCATTTCCTGGCCTCCTGACTTGCTCCAAGAGTTCCATGTCCTTCTTATGCTGGGGACACCAGAGCCAGATGGAGGAAGCACCCTGGGTAGGGTCTCAAGAGAGTAGAGGGCCAGAATTCCCTCCCTTGACCTGTTGGTCACACTTCTTTTGATGCAGCCCAGGACGTTAAGACCTACCCCACCCCCCTCTCTTTTCCCTATTTCTGTCTCTCTATCTCAATGTACTGTTGAAGAAAAATCTTTGCTACTGACTTTAGCATTTGTACCTTAATTTGGGCAGAGACATCTCTCTAATAATTTTAATAATCAGATCTTAAAACAATCAAATCCATGTCTCTTCGATTTGGAAGCAAGGATGTTGTGCAGGACAGTGTCAAACATGTCCACAACTGTTTTGTCATGTATATGTACAAAGTGATTTTTTTAATTGACAATTCATATTTTTTGAATTCTCATAAATGAATGTATGTTGAATTCTTATCTTTGTAGATAAATTCTGGGGTTTAGGTGAGCAAAATTATTCCAACACAGAATACCCCACAGTGATAACATTTTTTACTATGATGTAACACTATCCCTATTTTATAAGAACTAAGAATGAGAGGATAAGAGCCAAATCCACAACAGGCCCATAAAAATTCTGTAACTTTAATTCGCATATAAATCTTCACTTCCATACAGCTCCAGCTCTCTAAAGAACAGGTGAACTCTAGTAGCTTAGTATTTACCTTAGAGTTTTCCATGTATTTAAAGTTGTGTCTGTGACAAGTATTTCACGTCAACAGGTTTTGGTCTCTAGAAACTATAAACTAGGCTCTGGATCAGTGACTATAAACAACAGTCCCTGAGGTCTGAAGTCATTAGTCAAGATGCATGAGCTATCATTTTTGAGATTACTATAATTGCAACCTAATTTAAGACATTTTATTCTGTGAAGGCCATTTGTACAGACTCTCAGACACAGCTAACAACTCAGTGGGTAGATATCTTTCAGTCTCCCTAATTTTCTTCCAATACACTACCTAAAGAACTGTAATGAGAAAGAACAATCAAGCTATTTTAGGATGAGACCACAAGAACTGATATCTCTTTGAATACAGCAAATGACTTCCAATAGCTGTTTATCTGTATATTGTTAACCTCTAAAAACCTCTGTGTATTGTATACCTCTAAAACACCTGAAAATAAAATGAGATGTGGATTGGACTAGTAGTCTAGTCTTATTTTGTAAAAAATGTGTTATGTTTCTTCCTCCATTTTGACTTTATACTTAATTACTTCCTTCAGAATTAATTGTAACCTGCTGTTGGACTGTATCTTTATTGTTGAGTGTTTGGCTTTTAATAAAGGAAAAATGAACTTTGAAAGTCTCGTGTTTAAGTGAAAGCTTAAAGGATGCTTGTGTTTCTACAATGTTTACTCTCAACTGGTGACATATCAATAGATGAGTTACAAGATGAAGAAAAGAAGAGAAAAGTCTCTCCATAGACAAAGCCTTGACCTAACATTCAGAGACATAAGTTTTGTTGGTAGAAGGCAGAGTACACAGATGCTTACTGTTTCCACATTGTGCCAGAAAGGAAATAGTTGACATGAGTATGCCTCCCTGCAACACATTTCTTTATGAAGAGAAGTTTCTGTATTCTGTACATGATCGGTCACGTTTTCAAAAGCAGCTGATTAACAGATTGCTAATAAGAGCAGAGCTCTGCAAAAAGAATACATAAAGTATTGTGCATGCTTAGGAAGATTCAGTATTAATCCTGAACTGCTAGCATGGCTTTTCATATGTGCAAGGAGATGTATCAAAGAATATCATACGCTCTTGGATGTTCCTAAAAGACTGCACTTGAACAGATGGTCCAGACTGCATTAAACTCAGCAGGTCTGGAAGGAAAAATGGAATCTATTATCAGAGTGGAATGATCATCTACAAAGTGTCTCTGTAGGGTTACTATAGGTTGCATTTTTATTCATTATTTCAACATGGTAGTATGATGCACTGATTTGTGAACATGTGCTCAATGCTCAAACATCATGTACCTCAAACATCATGTTTAACATGATGCTTAAACATCTCTGTACCTCAGTATTTTTCAATAATAATTTATCATATTGCTAGTATATTAACAATATTGATGCATAGGTTGCTTAATCTTTTTATCAGTTTTTTCACTAAATATCAGTAAAGGCTTCAGCTGAAATTCCTGTAGGCATAGCTATCAATATTGGAGGCGCTTAGTCAAAGGTGCTTTTTCCTGCAGAGTGGACTGTATGTTATCATAGAGAGGGCTTTAAATGCCTCGATGTTCATGGGAGGGAGAGTTCTTCCTGACATACCCATCTGCATGAACAGCTACACATCTTCCCACACAAACATGAAATCTGCTATATTCATGTGATAGTTATAGAAAGAATATTGACTGGAATGTGAAAGAAAAATCACCATCTAAAAAGGAATTGATTTCTGCTGGGCATTAATTGTTTTTTTTGTGAGTACACTCCCATGAGATTCACAGAAAAACATAAATATTCATGGATTCTTGATTAGATTTGAAAATGCACAATAATTATATTCCATCTGAAATATCCATGTCACTAAAATGTGCCATGGGTCCCAAATATTTAATAGAGTCACTTCAGAACTCTAGCTTTGTACTGCAGAACAATCTCTTTAAGTGAAGACTAGAGCCTATTTGCTAAAGCATTGTAATATCATGGTATTCCAAAACAGAAACTGACATTGCTGAAATAATTACCAGATCTCAAAAATATTAAAAGTCAAAAGCTGCCCACCACTCATCCATACATAGAGAGAGATTCCTACACTGAGTCAGCTTCAATGCTTTGAATGGTGTGTGGCTGTAAGTAAATACAAGCTTGAATGTCGTGGAAGTGATTTATGTTTTCTAATAGAGAATCTTATCATTTACTTAGACATATCTTGGGATCCAGGAATTGTATTGAAACTGTTTTAATTCTATTGTCCTTACAGCACTGAGGACTTCTTAGCTATCCAACTTTTCTGTTCTGTAATTAGACACTCATGGTGAGAAATTATGCGTTTCAATTTAATTAGCTTGAAAAACATCCACATTAATCTGCAGATATTTTTTTCATGCAGTATGCCCACACAGCCTCAGAGATGTTACAAAGATATGTTTTTACCTATTGTTTGGTTTTTTGTTTCTTTGTTTACAAGGCTAGCACAGAATCACAATTGCTGACAAGTATTATTCACAGCAAAAGGATTGTGTTTAATTACTCAATGTCTTTCTGATTTAAGGAATCCATATCAATTATTTAATTAGCATCCTGCTATAATTATTTGAATGCTCACAAATTAATTAAGAGCTTCTCACCTTTTGTTAGTTGAGTAACATCAAAGGAGCATTCTGAGAAAAAGCAAAATTTACACAGTAAAGGCAATCCCATCCTAGCTTCAAAACTCACGTTGGAAAGACAGTAGCATGTCCTAGACGTTGCACTGCCCTTCTGGATAGTACAGTAGACAGCTTTCTGGCACTCCGAATTGACAGGTTCTCCTTTATGAAACCAGTATTCACAACTAATTCACCTGGCATTCAGACAGACATTCTCTGTTTGTCCATGTTTATGCCATAATAATTAGTCCCACTGAAAAACAGAGAGGACTCCAACGATGGGAACTTCTTTATGTACCATGGATTAACATTTCAAACTCTCTGCTTTTCTCTATGAATCTGAACGCAGGTGGTTTTCAGCATCTGACACATCAAGCTTAAAAGCCAACCAGGAGCAATTTGCAACAATTCTGCAGCAAAACGGCTCCTACTTTTCTCCACATAAAGTTGATCTGCTTAACTCTCTGATCCTGCATCATACAGTCTTTAAAATTGCAGACAGTGAACCAGCCATGTCTCTGAACAAATATTAGAGAAAATCAGGATTTTGCATTTTAAGGGCTTTCACAAAACTGCACATAAAACCTCTTTCCATTATTTAGGCTTTCACAATCTGCACCAATAAGGGAAGAATTCACACTTAACCATTTCTAAAATATTGTAATTTTATCTTTTTTCATAAGCTTCCTGGGAGAAAGTACATAGGGTATGCCAAATCTGCTAAGCTTTGTGCTGTTGTAGTCCAGAAACCACAGGAGGTGGCTTGTTACCTAGTTGCCAAATAAAACTTTTCTTTTAAGTTTAATGGTACTGACACTTAAAAAGATTTGACCAGTGATTTTTAGCTTTATTTTGGAGAAAATAAACTGTAAATATGAAATTTTAAGTGACCATTTTCTCATAAGTTGATTAATCACCACTGCTGAGAAAGGTTCAGGATAAGAAAAAATCTTCATAAAAGTGAATTGGTTGATTGAAACCACAGGCTTGATCCCGTAAAATACTTCATTTGAGCTCCTATGGAACCAGTAAAAGGGGAGGGCATCCACATTTCTTGAGCACTGCAAAAACAAGTTTGACAATACAATAATCCGTGTAACAAAAGAGAGTACCTCCTAAGATGGGAATTTTGTCACATTTGGTAAAAAGTCTTTAAGATAGGCACTACCTGAGGAATTGTATGCTACAGTTATAAGTTTCTACAAACATCCTGAACCTGATCCTAGTCCAGCTTTTTACTAGGTCTCATCCATGCCTAAAACTGCTCTGATATCCAGGCAGAACTACAGTCTCAAGAATTTCCTCCTATTGGGCCTTATTTGATATAAATTTCATTGTACAGATTAAATGTTTCTCCTAAAGAGAAAGAAATAATTAGGCTATCATTTTTGCTTGGGTTCCTTCAGTTATAACTGGAAATCTTTGATAGGAAGAAATATGCTGAATGCAGTTGCTCAAACATCACACCAACATGCAGCCAATATGCTAAAACAGCAGCACAATCATTTGTTTTTCCCTTTCATTTTTCTTTTGTGTTTGATGAATATGAGAGGGTATTGTGACTGGAAAATAAATATCTCCTGTGAAACCCAAGGGATCCCTTTAGCATGTCAGTGCTCCATTTCTACTTAAATCAAAGTGAAGGAGGTATATATAAGCTAAAAACATACTATTCATACACATAGGTTCTACAGTGTGTGGTTAGGTAATCTGTTACAGCTTGATAGGAAACAGTGGGTTGCTTTGTCTCTAAGTCAGTGTAGAACTGGTCTCCACTGTTCAGATACTAGAATCAGATCAAACATTGTGAAAAGTGATAAGCAGAGAAAAAAACTGAAGTGATCTGAGAGAAGAAATAGCAGCAAAAGCAGCATAGAGTTAACAGAATGAGGAGCAATTTTGGGTATGTATCCCAGGTGTGCAACACTACTAAAAATAAAAAGGGTTGGGAATAGAATCAGAATGTCTGGTATTTTAATCTTTTGGAGGTTAAGAAAACACACTGTTTCTATTTGAATAAATGATCTTGTGAAAAATACTAAGAAAATTTTACCCTCATAACAGTCATCCAGAGTCATCCTCTTGTAACCTTAAAGACCCTGTTGGTGCACTGAACATGAACCATGTCAGAAATTTACAGACTAAGTTATCTACACTTTAAGATGTTTGTCTTTTTCCTCCAATCATTCCATTGTTTGGTTTGTTGTTTTTTTATCCTAACAATCATAAATTTCCAGGATGCATTTGTTTCAGATTTCTGCTAATGTTACCCTTTCACCACAAAAGCTCTTCTTCCTCTTTTGTGGTGAAGGGGTATCATTATCTTTGTCCATATCTTTGGACATATTTATGTGTATCTGTCACTGGCCTCTCAATCTTTAATTTATAATACAATACAAACTGAGTTATTTAAATCTCCTGTCATGAACAAGCTCTCCATTCACGCTATCTTTTTTGTAGTCTTTCTCAGGTAATGTTCCAGGCTGAAATCCATTTTTCCTGAATATGACCTGAACTATATCCAGTACTCCAGATTTAAGTCTTATCAATACCCTTTTCAAAAACATTGACTTTACTTCATCTCTTCCAGAAATACCTTTCCTGCTCATTCCAAGGGTGCATTACAGGCTTTATAGTCCCTTCACACTGATGATCAGAGATGAGTCTGAACTAGCTAGTCAATCAGGTTGTTCTCTGCAGACATAATTTCTAACTCATCAGGTTACAACTGAAATGACTGTGATTAGATTGTCAGCACATAATTTTCCACTGTTGTCTTTTGTGCCCTATCTGCTTACAGCACTATCCCTCATTTAGTTTCTAGAGCTAAATTACTCACTAGTTATAACAATTTTTTAAGGTCTCATTCCACTGACCTGTGATACCTTCCCATGTGAAGGGTTATCTTCTTATATAAGTTTCAGATCTCAAAAAAATGCCTTTTTGGTGCTTTGGTGAATATTGTGTTTAAGTAAAACTTAAAGTAAGTAAAAACACTTAAAAACATAAATAAAACAGAGAGGGTTTTTTTCTATTTCAGCATTTTATATGCTTCTTGAGAAGCTTCTTGCTTCTTTTTTAGGGAATACATATTCCCAAGAGCTTCAGCACTTATTTGTACAGAAATGCCACTGTTTATGCCTTCTAATTCCCAAGCTCCTAGTCTAGAGCACTTCCTCCAGCTAGTTTCTTTACCTGAGCGATGAGTTTTAATGATAGAATTTTCACCGTTCCTTACCATTTTACTTAAATTGAATCTGCTTGTGATGATTTCATCTAGAATCTGTTACCCAATGCTCATTCTTCTCTAATACCCTAATTTCATACAGGAAACTAAACCTGAAGTAATAACACTTTTTACTGATTGAACAAATATTTGGTGAAGAAAGTTGCTAGCAACCTCATCCAGGAATTTCAAACACTATCAATATCAAAGTAACATGTTCTTTCAAACATCTTTCTGGAAAAAAAAAATTAACATAACAATCAGTAACATTTATTCGTGGTGATAGTGCATATCGTGATCAATGTCTCGTTCTGAGATCTACAGCATTTCAAAACATTATTCACCATATGCTGGGATTGAAATTTAGGTTTACCAAATTTTTTAACCATAAATAATCTTCACCCTTCCACAGTCATGGCCAAAAGTGTTTGTTTTCTCTACTCCATCCATCTTCATTTTAATACAGTCAATCACAGCACAAATTTCCAGTGAGTCTTATTTTTCTGATACCACCTTAGTGCTCTATTTCATGGCAAATGTCTGCCTCCATTACTCTTCCTGCCATCATTTTTGTCTGCAATAGTTCTGCTTACAATGTCATTGTCAACTATAGCTGGCCTGAGTGGTAACATCTCTGTAGAAACATATCCGTTATTTCTGATTTCCTCAGCTACCTAACTCCTACACATTACTGTTCCTAACAGCACATATACTGTCTTTTTGCTTCTTCTAGGAAGTCTTATTATTAACTGCTTGTAGATTCTTTTCACAACAGGTATTGAAACAAATCAATTATACTGTATCTCAGGATTTGTCAGCCTAACATTCCAGGTGTCTATAGTCAGATCTGAGGCACATGGGAGAAATGTTTTCTTCAGGAATATCTCCAACAGCTCAACAGCCCAGTCCTCCTTACAGTAATAATATAATCAAAATAACTTGTGTATTTAAATTGATGGCAAACAAATAGTTCTTTAAAAGGCAGCACCATCCATGCTGTGAGTTGCTGTTAAGTCAAATTCTTAAGATATTTCACATCCCTAGTTCAGAAACTGTTATGTTGTATGACCACAGAGATTTTTTGCTTCAGCCAACGTAAAATAGCCTTCTCCATTTGTATTTTTTTATTCTTGTAAATCTTTTACTTATGAAGAATAGAGAAATTCAGGAGTTTCCCTATATAGTAACACATATATATATATATATATTAATATATAGGTATTGATATATTCCATGTAACATAGGACACTGCCTATACCATCAAATTCTCCATATACTCCATACTGGTTATTACTATTTACTGTAAGGACTCTCTGCAAGGCCTGATATGGAAGCCATACATGATACAAGGCAATAATTTTCTTGTATTCTTTAGAGTGAACATGCAGCACTTACGGGATTGCCAGGGTATCAGACCCAGCCAGTGTGGGTTTAGGAGGGGTACGTTGTGTTTGACCAACCTGGTCTCCTTTTATGACCAGGTGACCCACCTGGTGGATGCAGGAAGAGCTGTGGATGTTGTCTATCCGGACTTCAGCAAGGCCTTTGACACTGTCTCCCACAGCACACTCCTGGAAAAGCTGGCAGCCTGGGGCTTGGACAGGAGCACTCTTTGCTGGGTTAAGAACTGGCTGGATGGCCGGGCCCAGAGAGGGGTGGGGAACAGTGCTGCATCCAGCTGGGGGCCAGTCACCAGTGATGACCCTCAGGGGTCTATGCTGGGGCCAGCTCTGTTCAATATTTTTACTGACTACATGGATGACCATCTCTGTTCAATATTTTTACTGACTACTATTGAGTCGGTCATTAGTAAATTTGCAGATGACACTAAGGTGGGAGTGTGTGGAAGGTAGGAGGACTCTGCAGAGAGACCTGGAATGGTTGGATGGATGGGCAGAGTCCAATAGGATGAAGTTTAATAAGTTGAAGTGCTGAGTCCTGCTTTTTGGCCGCAATAACCCCCTACAATGCCACAGGCTGGGGATGGTGTGGCTGGACAGTGCCCAGGAGGAAAGGGGCCTGGAGGTTCTGGTGACAGCAGCTGAACAGGAGCCAGGATGTGCCCAGAAGGCCAATGCATCCTGGCCTGGATCAGGAATAGTGTGGCCAGCAGGAGCAGGGAGGTCATTCTGTACCGGGTACTGGTGAGGCTACACCTTGAGTGCTGTGTCCAGCTCTGGGCCCTCAGTTTAGGAAGGACATTGAGACACTTGAGCACATCCAGAGGAGGCAACGAGGCTGGTGAAGGGCGTGGAACACAAACCATGCGAGAAATGACTGAAGGAGCTGTTGAGCCTGAAGAAAAGGAGACTCAGAGGTGACCTTATCACTCTCTACAACTCCCTGAAGGGTGTTTGTAGTCAGGTGGGGGTTGGTCTCTTTCTCCAGGCAGCAACTGACAGAACAAGAGGACACAGTCTTAAGCTGCACCTGGGAAATATAGGTTGGATATTAGGAAGAAGTTTTTTACAGAAAGAGTGATTAATTACTGGAATTTTCTGCCCAGGGAGGTGGTGGAGTCACCATCTCTGGACGTGTTTAAAAAAGACTGGATGTGACACTCAGTGCCATGGTTTAGTTGAGGTGTTAGGGCATGGGTTGGACCTGATGATCTTGAAGGTCTTTTCCAACCTAGTGATTCTGTGATTCTGTGATCAGTGTCACTGATGAATCATGTAACTGACTATTGATGTTAATATGCTTAGTTAGTCTTTATAGAATTACATAAATAGCCATCCATTTTTTCTTTATATTCCTGGTATTTTAAAATATAATCTAGCTTAGAAATTCTAAATATGTTGAAGAACAGTATCTGTGTAAAGTAGAAAACAAGCAGATACAGTCAGTGACAAAAGGTCTGCAAAATTCTAGCAGGCATAAAACAAAACAAAAAGGAAGTGAACTCTATATATTAAGTAAATACATACACATGATCTGCTTTTCTAAAACTTTTGATTAATTTGGTATTTATGACCAATGTCCGGTTTTGTTCTTGGACTTCCTGAAATCTCAAAGCAGTATATTCCATAAAGTAAAAAGTACAATAGAGAGAAAAGCAGACATTAATGCCAGTGCAATATGACACTGTCTAATAATAACTTACCTAATGGTCATGGGAAAATGGCATCCAGTGTATATTTACTACACTGATAGTGAAATGTTTATCTTTTTAGCTGCCTTGCTTATTTTTGATAGAGACAACCCCTATCTTTATGACAGGATTTTCAAATAAAATTACTCACGTCCATTTCCAAGAGATAAATATTCTAGTAGAGCTTATATTCTTTTTAAGAGTTCTTAAAACTGGGTTTCAAAGGGGTTTCTGTTTTCTTCCAGTAGAATTTGTAAAGAATTATGTATTCATTGTAAGATAATCATGCATTGTTGACTATATAGGGAAGAATACCACTACATGCTGAACACGAATATCATTAATTAACCACCACCATGCCTTACAACTGACTAAGAAAGTCAGCTGTTTCATTAGTTTCAAATACCCAAGAACTGTATACAAAATGGAGGCCATTCTTATTTCTAGATTTCTTTCATTATTCCGGTGGGCTAAGGAAAAATTACTATAGGCTCAACATGGGAAAATATTTTGAAACAAATTCAAATAGTTTACAGTATTAATATTTTTCCTTACTTATATTAGCAAGAAGGCTTGATGAAGAGCTTAAAATTAGCAAAAATTATTGGTTATGTTCCATAATGGCTAGGTTAGCTGTGAAGTAATATAGACAAAAATTAATGAATTATCCTTTATCAAAGTGGTTTTATGTATACGTACATGAACTATTCAACATAAAGTATTTTTCCACTTGTTTCCCCTAAGGAAAAAGTGTGTTTTTCTAAGTTCCTAGCATTACTATTTCTAGTTTATAACAATATCATAATAACTGGCAATGCTGTCCATTCACTTAGGCACTCAACAAGTGTAGAAGAGCTATTATTAAATAAGTAATCAAATTCATTGCTAACAATCACACAAATAAATATAGTCAATTTTATGCTGATAATAATGTTGTGCCTAGTGAGAAGGGTCACAAGGGAAATTTCCACAGCTGGGCACAGCATGCACAGCATGCAGCTATTTTGAATTTCATTTATTGATATCAGATTAAAGTAACTTTATTGTGCCAAATCAGATGATGCCAAGAAAATAATGAATGTCAAGGAAAAGAAGTGATGCCAGCAAATTATAATGAAGAATCACAGTCAAACATGTTTTCAATATCCTAGACAGGAACACAAAATAGCATGGAAACTATATGAAATACAATTATTCAGAGCACATTGTTACAGTAAATGCACTTTTAAACCATCACGTAAGAGATCTTTCAAAGAAAATGCAGTATTCACTGGAGGAAGAAACAGGATAAATAATTCATCAAAGCATGAACTGAACTGCTTTTTTTGTCCTATGCACTGCATATATTGAATTCCTCTGATAAACATTTTGCTCGGCTGTTGTGACAAAATAGTCAAAAATGGTTGTAGTCCCTGTCTCTTGGTAGGTAACTCTCCGTTCCTCTTTTCTAATGGAATGACACTGAAGACTTACAGAGTTTCTTATCGGCAGAACATCAAAGATAAAGATTTTGAAAACCAGAGCTCACTGGGCTCAAATGCCACAGTGCATGACTTGTTTTTTTTCATCCCTTCATCTCCATACAAGTGCTGTTGTATTCCACAGGACCCTATAACACACACACCAAGATGTGTTACTGAAAGTTGAGAAGTTTTGGGTTAGTTGATTTAGGCAATTACCACTGTGATTCAGAAAGATGTCTAGCTGTTTAAAGAGTGCAGTACATCACTAAAAGAATCCTTACACGATCTACCTAGAACAGCTTGTCCCATACTTAAAATAGATGGGATTTGGATGATATGTCCACCCAGTCATCTACATTTCAGCAATCTTGTTGATGCATTAGTACTGGATATAGTAGTTCCAGATAATTCTGAAAGAACGCAAGCTAATTTCAATAACAGTGACAAAATACCTTTTAATAGAATATTACTGCTAATTTATACAGCCATAAAACTACTTCCACACAATGGACAGTTGTCATTACCATGCCCCTTGTAAAAACAAATTCTATCATAGCTGCCTTCTTCAATGACTTCAATATATTGTGTTCCATCATGTTGCAATGTGAATGGTCTTTACAGTAGCAGCTGCATTTAAGTCTAGATATAGCCATATCTAACCACAAACCCTGAGTCATTGAGAGTCAGTCCTTCCTTTCCACAAGCTGATTTCAACATGTTTGTATTTAACAATTTGTCTAGAGATGCTTTCAATAGTGTGCTAATTCACCACTTAATTGTATGAAACCAAGATTTTTCATTAATATCCTTTACCAACAATAATTATGACCAAAATACTCTCTGACCAAATATCAAGCTCACATTTGCTCTTACATTCAACCAAAGCTGCTTCTTTTATGTTGATATCCAGTGAGTTCTTACTAATGTGATGATTTTTCTGCTCCAGTGGTTTCAGAACTCTGTCCAGAACTGAACATAGAGCTCCTGACCCAGTCTTACCAGGGCTGAGTTGAATGACAGGATCATTTCCTGTGTATTGCACTGGCAACATTCTTCCTGATGCAGCCCAGAACACCATTGGCCTTCTTGGCCACCAGGGCACACTTCTGGCTCATGGACAGCTCATTGTCCATCAGGTCCACCAGGTCCTTCTCTGCAAAGCTGTTTTCCAGTAGATCAGCCCCCAGCCTATGCTGGTGCATTGTAACTGGCATTGTTCCTCCCCAGGCACAGAACTTGCAGACTTGCTTTTGTTGAACTTCAGCCCATCTAGCTCATGCTGACTGCCAACACAGACATCTGCTGTAGCAGACACTGCTTCAAGTTTGTATTATCAGCAAGTTTGCTGAGAGTACACTCTGCCCCTGAAATCCAGGTCATTGGCCACCTGGGAATACAGCTATAGGCCTTCAACTTATCACAACCCCCTGAGCTTTGCCATCTAGCTAGTTTTTAAACTACCTCTCTGTCACTCCTTTAACCTAAATTTCCTGAGCCCACATATGGGATATTGTGGAAGACAGTGTCCAAAGCCTTGGTGAAGGTAAGGTAGACAACATCCTACTGCCCTCCAGTCGGCACCATTCTGGCTGCGGGACAACAATTGACCCTTGACATCGCCTGCCCTTAGGGATGCCAACTATTGTCGGCAATGAAAGAGGCAGGAACGACTGAGGGTTGATTAGAAGCTCATTTATTAGAGCATCAGACACAATCGCATTTAGGAAGATCAGCCTCAGAAGACAACATAATGCAGAAGACATGCCAATATATAACCTTGGCTAGTGTGCATCCATGTCCTATCCAACCAATCAACAACTTTACTACCTTATATGGACACATGACTTTACCAACCACTAACAATGTTACCTTATATGAAACTATGACATAGTCTCTATTAACATAATAATCGCACAAACCTCTAGGCAAAACCCTTTAACAAGCTACTTCAGTAAAGTACTTTAGCTTAGCTTATTCAACTGCATATTTACTCAACATACAATAGTGTGTCGTGCCTAAACTGGCAGGTGCTCTAGCTCAACAACACCATCCATCTAGATGGTACCCACACAACTCTCCACACCAAGTCTAGACGTTCTCTCTCTTCAGCACTTTGCATCCCACAGTCTTAGGTTGATGCGTTCTGTGTAGTCAGCCAAGGCCAACTTACTATCAGTCCCCGTCAGTCCAGCTCCCACTGTCTCCCCGCCATCTACACAGTCTTTCTAGCCTAGAAGTCTATCAGGTCAGTCAAGCATGTCTTCCCTTTGGTCAATCCACATTGACTACTCCTGATAAAACCTCCTTTTTCTCCCCAGGTAAATGACATCCAGGATAAGCTGTCCCATCACATTTCCAGAGATGCAGGTGAGACTGAATGGCCTGTAGTTTCCTGGGTTCTCCTTCTTGCCATTTTTGAATACTGGAATGACATTCCTCCAGTCTGCAGGTAACTCTCCTATTCTCCACAACCTTTAAAAAATTATGGAGAATGGCTTGGCAATAACATCTGCCAACTCCCTCAGCACTTGTGGGTGCATCCCATCAGGGTCCATGGATTTGTGGCTGTCAGGTTTGCCTGTTTGATCTCCCAACTGATCCTGATCCTTGTCTTTCTCCAAACTCTCTCTTGCCTCCAGGGGGTGGGGTTCCTGAAGGCCAGACTTACCAGAAGAGGTTGAAGAAAGGAAGGCATTTAGTAACCCACTCTCTGTCACTAGGGCACCCACCTCATTCAGCACTGGGCCACATTTTCCTGATTCATTCATTTACTACTAATGTACATGAAGAAAACTTGTGGTCACTGGCATCCCTTGCCAGATTTAATTCATCTCTTTTGTCGCATCCCTGTGCACTCTGAAAACTTTCCTATATTTTTCTGAAGTGGACTGTCTGTTTTTCCATATCTTGTAAAATTTCTTCTGTTTGAGTTTTGCCAGAACTTCCTTGCTCATCCATGTAAATCTTGTGTCTTCTTTACTTGATTTCATGCTCACAGGGGTGCACTGATCTTGAGCTTGGAGGAAATGATGTTTGATTACTCACTGTGTCCAGCCCTCCTGCTCTCTAGATCCCTAAGGACTAGGGATCTTCCAAATAGGTTCTTGAGAAGGCCAAAGTTAGTTCTTTCAGAGTCCAGGATTGTAACCTATTTACAATCCTGTTTCCTCCAAGCAGGATCCTGAACTCACCACATAATGGTCATGCAGCCAAGGCCATCCTAGTCTCCACATTCCCATCCAGTCCTTTTTTATGTGTTATTTCAAGGTCCAGCAGCACATCTTTCCTTGTTGGCTTCTTTACCACCTGCGTCAAATGCATTGGATGTGCATCTGTGTGTGTGTTGTATATATTTATATATATATATATATACACACATATATTTATGCTCTCAAATGTATATAAACACACAGAATGCCTTAAGATAGGAAGAAATTAAGATATACAACTAATTGCCAAAAAGTCACCATGAATATGCCAAGCAATTTTTAAATTTTTTTTCATTTGTTTCTGTAATTCTGGCTATCTCACAAGTTTGCAGGTATTGCAGTTGTTTCTAAATCTTATTTTATCCCTCAAAATTATTTTTGCCATCTTTATCATTGAAATTATTCTGAGACTAACAAAATCTTTCCCAAAAGGAGTTTCAAATTCAGTTATTATGTTATGTCAACACCATATCTTTGCAGGAATAACAATAATCATTGCCTCAGCAATAAAAGAAGACAAACCAATGATAGCAAATGCTGTACACATGCAGCAATACTCTTTAATGTCCCTTTAAAAATCAGAAAAACTAAACAAACAAAACCCCAAACAAACTGACAATAGACTTATTTTGGGGTCAATGAGTGTTTTAAAAAATCTTTCTTTAAGACTCTTTCAATTTTTTTTATTTTACTTACTGTTTGAGTCTTTTAAGAGGGCTTAAAAATAGATGTGACTGGATTAACCCAACCTGAAAATAGTGAATGTGATAACCTTTATCAAGGGGACAAAAATTAGCTACTTGACACATAAAACACATATTAAAAACAGCCCTGATAGTTTATCTTTTAAAGCATCCTCTTAGAGTCATCACGCAGTTTTTACCATATGAATTTGAATCAGTGTTATGACTATGTAGAAATGGAGCTTGGTAACTCTCTTACTTTTATCAAGCACTTCATGATAGGTGAGAAGGGAATGTAAAACTTTGCCTATAAATTTATGAAAGATAGCTTCCTATTGCTTTATATCTATAACTGTTGTCTATTTAGAGTTACAATATATGAAGTGTGTGTATTATTTGGAATCATCAGGGTTTTCCTGAACAAGTTCTATTACTCAAAGTAGGTCAAATTTGGTTCTCGCAGTTTAAACTCTTTCCTTTTATATGGAAAAATCAATATTAATTTTAAATCAGGAAAATTATATTTCTATGCACAAAATATTGCTGAACATACACATTTCAATTTTTTAAAAACTGCCTAAAGGAAAACAGCCAGTAAGTAAAGTATTTTACCCAAAATTACGTACTTAAGTTAAACATTAGCCTCAGGTCTTGAACAATATAGTACTAATGATAGAATACTGATTGCCTCTAACAGACTTTAAATAACTGGAGAAAGACATTTACCAAACCCAAGTCTTGCAGAGTAATAGGGAGAAAAATGCATTTTCCTAGCCTGTAAAAAAGAAAAAATTCCTTTCTTTGAGGTTCCACACATTTCCAAAAGCGGAGCAAGTGTCAAAGACTTGGATTTATGCAGCCACTAGCCTCTCACCTCTCCCTGCTTGAATTCATACCAACACGTTAAAGGATTTAACTGGCAACTCCAAATAGCTTTCTAACTGAAGCATTGCTCATCTCTCCCAAATTGGAAAAACAATCCCAGAAAACATGCTTATAGATTTCCCTGAGGAAAAAAGCATAGATGGGGAAAACAGAGAAATCAAGGCTCTCCTTTGATTCCTGCCTATTGCACACAACTGAGAATCATGTTGAACAAACACTGGGCATTGTTTTTGTTTGGCTTTTTGCTTGTTTGTTTTTAATGGAAGTTCAAATGTGTGCAGTGATCTCTGCCTGGAGCAGCTACTCGTTTGTATTCCTGTCCAATAAAGGAGTAGCAATACCTCTAGAGGCAAATGTAATTGAAGTTGCTAGAACGGTCCAGGATGAGAACCAAAAAATAGATGCTAGCACAAATAAAGACTCAAATAAAGTCTCTCAATTTTTCTTTTTCTGAATGTGCACAGCAGTGGAGCCAGAGAAACTGAATCCAAAACCATTTCAAGCAGAGCTGTTTCAGTAGAAAGGAAGACCATCAGAAGGAAAGGCCATAGCCACAAATGTAAACTGTGCTAGCTCTTTCTCATTTCTCAAAGGCCTCTGTGGAGTTTCTTACCCAAGTGTTTCCATGTCAAGACTTGCTCCTTTCTGGATGGAATCCTACTGCATTTGTGTTTTTAAAAGAATTTAGGATGAAAAGTTTTTGAAACACAGACACTGTTTTCCAATCAGATTGCCTATAATAAGTTTTCTGAATAAAAAATTTTCAAGCCAGAGCACTTCCAGCAATAACAAAGGTGAGGTGTGAACATATTTGCTACACACTTGCTTTTCAAACTTTGAAACTTTTTCACCAATTTCAGTACCATGAACAACTTTATTTTAAAAAGTAAAATCAAATAAATAAATAAATAAAATTAAATAAAAGAAAGCAAAAGAAAATAAAATACACCAAAAAAACCTCCACACTAAAAGAATTTGTTTTGAAACATCTCATTATTCCTTTTTAAAACCAAAAAAACTGCAATAAGGCAAGACCAAAGTAAAGCCCCTTGAATGGAGAGTCTTTAGAATAACTAAAATTATTGTGCTGAGTTACAAAATCAATTTCAGGTCAAGAAAATAATTTGAAATAACTTGCCGAAAAATAGACATGCTCTTACATTGGTGCAATGAACAGAATTATTCTGTCTTCATTAAATAAAAAGTGTCCCTATCTTCCTAACTCTACCAGTTGCCGCCCATACATAACACAGAAAAACACAAGAGTAAAACAGAAAAAAGACAAAAACAAGTCAGGGAATAGCTGAACAGGGAAGCCTTTTTATACACAGATTCTGCCCCTATTCCTTCTCTAACACAGCCTGTCTTCCATCTTCATAAAACCTTCAGAGGATTAATTCAAGCAGTACCTGCCATGCCACGGAAGTATTCCTCAGCAGGCTACACTGTCCTAGAATGATTAGCCCTACCAGAGAAGCTAATTTTTTTACATATACCTCTGTCATAAAAATCAGAAACTGAGTTACTCCAGACCACAGAACTCTGTAGTGAACATGTTGCAGGAGATACTTGACCTGCAAGATTTCAACAAAGAAGAGTAAATATTCCTATGAATGAAAATGAAAAGGACATGCCTGTTAAGTTGCTGTGGACACACTCTGCCTGAGATGCTCACAACATCCCTCCTTTGCTTCAGGGATATGCCCAGACTTCACTGATTCTCAAATATTTCAATCTACTGCAGCTATTGATGGACAAATTGATGAGGGAGTCTAAAGGTCTCCATAATTTCATTCCTCTACAGAAAACATGATATCACGTGATATCAGTTGCTCATAAATTCAGTGCCTTTGGGTGCACAAAGGCTTTGTGTGGGTCATAAAATGGGGAATAATAAGGATTTTCCTTTCTCTCTATTTGCTCTAGTTGTCTAAAAGCTGGCATATTTTTTCTTATGTTCCACCCACACCTGAGGAGGATTTTGGGTGTATTCTGCTCTCTGCACTGCCAAAGCCCTCTCTTTAGATGTTAGATGGCTTGCATAGCAGAACAGAGCATTAGAAGCTGAGTTTTAGGGCAAATGATAATGCTTGTAATAGACACAATTGCTAACATGAGTAAAATGGCAATTATGTTTATGAAATGTATAAAGTGCCAAATACATTTTGGCACAACAAGACATTGAGAAAGATAACCTTTATTACTGTGCAGATCTCTAACAGATCCATCAATTATAATTTTTGAATATTGTTGAGTGATAAATCACCACATATGAGGGAAAACCTCTGTAGCATTTTTATCATGAATTATTACACAAGGAATGCTCTTGGGTTTACCTCCTGCCCATGATTTCCCAACTGAATTTTGCACTCTAAATTAACTTCTGAGCTAGTTCTTGACACTTTGCTTCACCTTCTTCTGCTGCCCCAGGGAGGAAAAATACCAAAACAACCAAAAAAACAGTGCTGGTTGAGGACAAATTGGTATGTCACTAGCACAAAGGAGGTTTGAAGTATTTTCCACAACATGTGTGTGGTTTCCATTCCTTGTACTCCTTGCTTCCCCAGCTGCAACTGGCATAGCTCTCACAGTCCCTTGGGATCTTTTCTGCTTACACTCAAAGCAACAATGCCAAGCTACTCTGCATTGGAAAAATAACATCTGCCCATTACAGGATGAAGATATCTCACATACAGGGACAAGGCAGAAGTGTTTAACACATTCTCTGCCTCAGTCTTCAACACAGATGACAGACCAGGGGGTGCCTCAGTGCCCTCAGCTGGAGGACCATGACTGCAAGATTGATCATTCCCCGCTTGACCCTAAAATTGTGTGAGGTCTGCTGCTCCAGCTGTTTCCCTGTTTGGTTATGAGGCCTGATGGGATTCACAAAGAGCTGGCCAATGTCATTGCAAATCCTCTCTCAATGATTTTTGAGTAGTCTTGAGAATCCAAAGAGATTCCATCTGATTCAAAGCTGACAAACATTGCCCTGATTTTAAAGGGCAAGGAGGACCCAGGAAATTACAGGCCTGTCAGTCTCAGTTCAGTGTCTGATAAAGTTATGGAGAAGTTTATTCTGGGGGTACTGAAAAACACCTGAAAGAAAACGCAGTCACTGGTCACAGCCAGCACAGCTTCATGAGAAGAAAGTCCTGCTTATCAACCTGGTTTCCTTTTGTGACAAGGTCACCCACACAGCTGACCAAGGGAAGCCAGTAAAATTTTTGACACTGTCTCTCACAGGATCCTTCTGGACCTAATGTGCAGCCCACAGCTGGATAAACACATCATGGGATGAGTGAGTGACTGGGTCACAGGTTGGGCACAAAGTGTTATAGAGAATGGGGTGACATCAGACTGGGAATCTGTTGCTGGAGGGGTTCCACAGGGCCCCATCCTCGGCCCTCTGCTCTTCAACATCTTTATAAATTACCTGGACACAGAACTGGAAAGGATATTGGGCAAGTTCACAGATGATACAAAACTGGGAGGAGCTGTTGACTCCCCTGAGGGGAGGGAGGCCCTGCAGAGAGACCTTGACAAATCAGGGGTCTGGGCAATCACCAACCATATGAATTTCAACTGGGGAAAGTGCTGGATTCTGCATCTGGGATGGGGCAACCCTGGATGTATGGACAGACCAGGGAATGAGACACTGGAAAGCAGTGCCATGGAAAGGGTCCTGGGGTTCCTGGTAAGTGGCAAGCTGAACATGAGCCAGCAGTGCCTGGGCAGCCAGGAGGGCCAACCCTGTCCTGGGGGGCACCAGGCACAGCATCACCAGCCAGGCAAGGGAGGGGATTGTCCTGCTCTGCTCTGAGCTGGGGCAACCTCACCTCGAGCGCTGGAGGCAGTTTTGGGTGCCACAGTATAAAATAGACATAAAGCCATTAGAAAGGGTGAACAAACACAGTGAAGGATCTGGAGGGGAAGCCATAAGGAGCAGCTGAGAGCATTTGGTCTGTTCAGCCCAGAGGAGACTGAGGACAGACCTCACTGCAGTTACAGCTTCCTCATGAGGGGAAGAGGAGGGGCAGGCACTGATCTCTCCTATGTGGTGACCAGTGACAGGACCTGAGGAAATGACCTGATGCTGAGTTAGGGGAGGTTTAGGCTCATATTAGAAAAAGATTTTTCACCCAGAGGGTGGCTGGACACTGGAACGGGCTCCTCAGGGAAAAGGTCACAGCTTAAAGTCTGACACAATTCAAGAAGGGTTTGGGAAATGCTCTCAGGTACATGATGTGATCCTTGGGGATGGTGCTGTGCAGGGCCAGGGGTTAGACTAGATGATCCTCGTGGATCTCTTTCAACTCATCTTATTCTGTGATTTTGTGATTCTGCATTTTGCCTGGGAAGATTAGAATCTGGATTGAGCCAAAGATTGTGAGTGGGAAAATGTTTAGAAATTTTTCTTGCGTCCACTTATATCTTTCTTCTACTTTGTGTACTGGGAATATCTAAAAACAACCAATAATGAATCCATCAAGGAAGTAATGCACCCAGTAGTTATTTTCATCCTCAGGACAAAATTCAAAAGAGTGTCTTTATTAGCAGACTTTACCACCCAACTAGGCCATTTTGCAGTCTTGAAGAGAGCCCTAACACCAACACATTAAAGCTAGATGGTGTTTTTTAGTGCCTGAAATTGACTCATAGAAGAGATCAGCATTCCTGTACACACCTCTGCCACAAGAGACTAAGGCATTTGGACAAGCATAGGCCATCAGAAAAACTTCATTTATTGCTTTGTTTGAAAACAGGCTTTTTCTTCTCACATTGTACACAGCTGTTGCTGTATTTCAGATTCACCGTCCAACTAGAAACGATGCACTGATTTTACACAACACATTAATCACAGAAAGTACTTGTGCTGTTGCAGGGCATATGCACTGAGTTGTCTTGGGCAGGGTCTTCAGTCAGGGCTGCAAAGAGTTTACCCCACCTTCCATGTGGGCACACAGACTGCCACTCTCCAAAGCACTCTGCAAATGCTGGCTGTGAGCTGAAGAGTCCTCACCAAACATGGCTAACTGGGAGCAGTGTACCCTGCCCCTGTCCAGGGGGAGCACACTAGAACCATTCCAGAGACAGTGCACACAATGACTCCAACATTTCCAGGAGAGCATTCCCCAGGTTTCTTGAACACTTACCACATTGTTTCCATCTGTTTGGCGGAATATGTGCAAACATTGTACTCTGATTAGGTAACCTGTTTTTTCTCACATTTTCTGAAGTCAAAATTCTAATTTTTTTTTCAGACTAGAACCTGAAGTAAATTACACAAATATTAAAGCATATTTGAGGAAACTAGGCATTTCCAGCTGTGGAGGGTGGAAGGGAAGAGGGGAATGTAGAGCTTTTCCCATGACATCAGAATATTTGGGGATAAAAAAATAAAATCATTTCATTACCCTCATACAAACTAAAACCAGAAATTGCCCATTCAGGTGATCAGAAAAAAAGGGTAGACTCGTGGAATAACTCCTCTCATATTTACCATGCTAGTTCCCAGTTTAGGATTTCATCTAAAACTTGGATTTTAGCACCCTTGGTACAAGCAATAGCCTGCTTTTATTAAAAGTTTTCCCTAGTTGTCAAAACAGAATTTGGGGTGTCAGTGCTTCAGGATGACCAAAACACATGAAAGCCAGAGCAACTTTTTCAGGTAGAAACTCAAATTACTGTTTTTGGTAGGTGTACAAACAGACTTTATATGCACACACAAGCACACACACACATATATAAAGTGATTTGTATATATATTCCTTAATATATATATTTATCTATTTATCTAATTGCAAGTCTTTGTCATTTTGTTCTGAATTTAATAGAAATAAAGGCAGAATTTTAAAAAGTAAGCAACATACAGCACTACTTAAGCAAAGATATTTTTACTGAAGAGAAACAACAAAGTTCTTTCCAGTCTCAGAGCTGCTGCAAGTGCCATATGGGAATCCTTATTGTCCTTAGCATCCTCAATTAAAGTGTGCATTGCAATAATAAGTAACAGCTGCATAGGAGGTGAATCAGGAAGTCAGAGAGGAAGTTTTTAATCTTTTCTGGGAACGTTGACTGCACCAGAGAAGGCTAAAGCAGTGCTCCTAGATACTAGGAGGACTGCAGTGGGAAGACACTTGCTCTTGTAATTAAAGAGGTTTAGCAGAGGGAATCGTTCTATCATTTCCCCGTAGAGGAACATTGCCTTTGAAAGACATATGGTTGCCAGGAGCCAGGGCTCCAGCAATACAAAAACTTTCCTTTCCCAGCGTGGCTCAGCATTAAGAGCATCATAATTGAGTACTCACAGTATTAAAAGGCAAGAAAAAAGTTCATCTGGGATTTGATCCAAAGCACACTGATGTTAATGGAAAAAATCCCTCTGAATCCAATGAGATTATGGTCAGACAACAGTTATTGTTTAGACACAATTTAAAAAAAAAAATCTTTAGCTGTGGAACTCTCTATTTTCAGCAACAAAAGACAGGTCAGGGATTTATGAAAGGGTGAATCAGTGCATAAATTACCTTCTTAGTCCAGAGATAACAACAGTAATAGAATAGTTTAGTTTTCTAGGGTTTATGTTTTCCTAGTGTTTATGTTCATTCAGACACAAGCTAATAGAAAAAATAGTAAAGTCTTGTAAAAGTGATCTCTTTAGTTGATAAGAGAACCATCAAGTGGCTTAAAAGCACAGAACTTTTGTCAAGGGAAGTAGAGAATGTCTCATGGGGCAAAGGCTGGGAAGCAGAAGAGTATTGTTGATATACAGACAAAAATGAGAGGTCAATGAGTTTACAGAAAGATGAGAGTAGGTAAGTTTTTATTAGAGAAAGAAAAAAGAGAACAGAAAGAAAATTCTACAAAAATAAAAGTCCATTTGACATGCTTAGAGGAAAACAAAAACAAAGATACCATGGAATTTTTTTCCTCACATAGACTGTGTAGGAGAGGAGAAAGAAGAGAAAACAGTGTAGGCTGAAGCAGATGTTCAACACTGTAATCAGAGCAGCGAGATCACTGGAGCTGGGAAAACACTTAACATGGAAAACACCTCCAGATGAGGTGCTACAGATAAGATTATAGGAAGGTTTTGTAATATCAAAGCAAAACCTCTGCTGATAAATGAGAAATGGGATGAGCCATTATACCCAAAGCTGGTTTTAGTTTCCCTCATATTAAAAGGAGAGATTACTCTACCAGAAATTATCATCAAAGGTTTGTTGTGCAGTGAGATCTTGCTTGCATTGCTTTACTACAGTTATTAATTATCTAACGTTTTCTTCCTCAAATACAAAGGGCACAAGGCTGAACCTTGAGTCAAACCTGGTGACATAGCTTCCAGAACCAAAGGCCATGGCTGAGTCTATTCTAAATGGTTTAGTTATATGTCTTGCAGTACATAATATTTCCACCTATTCTTGACTTGGTTTGGGGGATTTTTTTAGTGGGTAAGACTTTAGCTTCTCTTAACAGCAATGCAAGAATGCAGCTAGAGATATATCAGCAGGATTTCCTGAGGTAAAGTCAAAATTTCATACCTTTACAAAACGACAACAGTAGATTGACCTGTCAACAGAAAGTAAGCAAGATCTAAGCCTCTGTAGCACCTCAATTCCTAAGATCTATGAGCTTGATCTACAGTAACCGCACCCACCAATCCACCAACACAATTCTGACAAATGCAAGCAACAGGTCCCTCCACACTCAATTTCCCATCTGGCACTCAGAAAGGAAGCTATCATTAGATCACAGTTACTGGGCCACTGCAGATCTGTCTGATAATACACTCTTTACAGAAGCTTTCTGGTTTCTTAACGGTAAAAGGGGATGAAGAAGGATTAAATTTCATATATTGTCTTCAAGATTACTTTACATTTCTGTGAGCTGAAAATTTCTTTAGGTAGCAAGCCACAAGCATGTGATTGACTGCTGCTTTTACAAAGTGAAAGAAAATTTGTTATAAAAGGCTACAGAGTCAGGACTGATGCCCAAGTGGATCTGACTAGCAAGAGACACAGAATAATGTTAGGATGTATCAAAGCTTCATTCTCAGTTTTTCTTTTTCAGTGGTGTCCTGGTTTAGGGTAAATTTGGAAGGAAAACCTCCAAATGGGGCTCCTCTGGAGAGCAAACCCCAAATGGCCCCTCCCTCAGCCGGTCCAGGAAAAAAAAATTCCTCAGAGAAAAGTGGAAAAAACTATTTATTTAACAAAAAAACTGCCCACAAGCATAAGAAATTAACACTACGAAACAATAAAACCTCTCACTGCTCCGAAGAGAGATGGTGAAACTGAGAGTCCTTGCTGGGAGTTCGCTCGGCTCTCTCTCAGTTTTTATCAGTCCCAGTCCCTTCGGCGCTGGAGAATGCTGAGGTCCAGGCCCCGGTGGGCCACAAGTGCAGCTCCTGGTGCTCCTCTGGGTTTTTCAGTCCACAGTAGATTTAAACAGTCCCAAGAAAAAAGGGGAAAAAACAGTTTAGGAAGCTTTTTCTTGCCCCAGCTAGCTAAACTAACTAAAAGGAAAAAAAAACCTCTCTCTGGTGTCCGTGCACTCGGTGAACACACACTGACTAAGGACGAAAAAAAAAGTGCAGAGGAGTGAATAGTTTTCAAAACAAACTGCGCGCTTCTTCTTTCCCTGCTCACTCTCAGAACCAGTCTTAAAGGTACAGAATACACAGCATACACAGAACAGACGATTGGTGATACAGGCATCATAGTCACCCTAGGACAAGTGGTCTCCTTGAAACTCACCTGTATGTAACCACTATTTGGTTTTGAACTATTATCACAATCCTGATTCAAAACTTAGCATACAAGTAATGCCTTAGTGCAGGCCAAATTTATTCCCCTTGCCCTAACCCTTGTCTACTTGTCATTGTCAAAGAAACACTAGATGGCACAGAAAGAGTACCATATTAAATAATAGCAAAATTTATGTGGCTAAGCTGCACAGCATTTATCAAGGAGTCAGAGTGCACACAAGCAGTTTCCTGGCAGGTCAACACAGTGTATGTACACTATAACTGTGCCACAGCATCACATTTGTATATACATCCCTGTGCTGAAGAAAAATAATAAAAATATCATATCTCACTTTTGAGAAACAGTCATTTCTCATTAAGACTCCAATGGTGACAATAATTCCCAAAAAGTTCAATGGATTCATGGTTGAACGGACAGTGGATCTTCTAAAACAGAAGATTATTGCATACTGAATCATTTCTTTTGCACTTCCCTTCCAGGTGAACTGCAAGTAGCACTATGTGGTGCAATTGTCCAGTATAAAGGTGAAAAATATGTGAATGACCACTGCCAGAGCTGCATCCAAGTGATGAATACAGCTAAGAGAGCTGATATTTTGCTGATATTTCAGTTACTTCGGTGTTCTGGGAATATAATTTTAAAAAGACTCATGTATGTTTATAGTACCCTCTCCCTTTCCATTTATAACAAAGTGCTGATACTTCCAGAAACATCACTCAAATGTAGACTACCTTATTAATTATGGGTGGTTTATATCCATTATTATAGTTTTCCTTTTGGAAAACTAGAAACAGAATAAGAACAGATAATCACTCATGGATGAAGGATGTAAAAATCAGAACGCACACATTTCTGCTAGGAGGCGGTAGCACTCACTTGAGCACTTACACAATTTTCTAGCACATCTTCAATATTTCCTGGACAAAAGGGCAGATCAGCACTCCAGCAGAGATGGAGTTCTCTAAACTATAAATAGGAGAAAAAAATCATTATTGAAAATGCTTTTGTATCACAGGTCTGTAATAAGAGTTTTCACTGTTAGTCTCTGAGGGACTTTATTGTGTGGATGGGAAAGGAAGAAATCTTAAGGACATACATGTAAATCTTAAAGGAACAGAATTTATTCCAGTGCAATTACTAAATGGTCCCCTTGTTTGATTTGAAGCTTACCCTTAATGTGCTCTTCCTCCTCTATCAAGACAGAGCAAAGAAATTTAGTCCTGAAGCAACATCTCTTTTTTTATGGAAGTTTGATTTCCTCCTATGAGCAGGCTCCCACATGCCAAAGAGAGCAAAGTGGAGAAAACAACTTGTTCCAACTTAAACGCAAACCAATTCAGAGACATTGCAACAGCTTATACTTATGCAAGTATATGTATGCATTGCAACAGCTTATACAGTGCAAGAATTTCCCCCCAAAGACTTTATAAAATGTAATGACTAGAACACTATTACCTTAACAAATCCAATCTTTAATCTGTTCCTTTATCAGTGTTCTCATTTTTACATTAGTTTGTATTTAACTTCTGGCTCCAAGTTTGTAATTTATTTATGCATTCCGAGCAAAAATTGATCTCATTCTAAAATTGGCTCATTGAAAATACTAAGAATATTATTTTTGTTATTATTCATGGGGGCTTAGAGAGCCAGATAACTTAAAATTTTAAAGTTTCTCTCTATTATTTAGAGAGTGTATAAAAACCAAATCCTCAACCTTTATTAGTTCTATTATGTTCATTAAGTTTTCCTACATTTGGTTCTTTATAAAAGTAATATTAATCACCCAAAAAAAAACCAAAATAAAAACTTGAACAAAAACTAAGGCTTTGTTTGGAAAGAGTTGTAAAAGTTTGAGATGATAGATCATAAATTACTTTTTTTAATAAAATAGAGACCGTATGTACCAAGTTTTTTTAATACCCTCATACAGTAATCTACAAACCTCTATTTTTCTCCTTAAAAAAACTAAACACACCAAAAGAGACCCCACAATATTATATTTGTGCTGTGAAATATACTCAGCACAACCAGGTAGAGCCACTACAGAATATTTCTAATGGCTGAGATTTCAGAAAAATCACAATTGCAGCTGACACTAATTGGGCCCCTTACTGGCAGCCTGAACAAAGAGACCATGGCTTAGTCAAACATAGCTACTAATCCGTAACCCTAGAGGAAGTCTCTCTGGGTCAGTGTTGCTATACATCATTTGAACTGCATGGGCAGGCTTGTTTTACAAAGCATGGCCAGTACCTGCTTTACATCTGTACTTTCAGTGTGTTTCTGTCTTTCCCTTGCTTGTTAAAGAGCATCTGTTTACTATACTGAAAATGTAGGTGCACACTAATCAACTAAATTGTACAGAAAGAGGAAGAGAATGGGAATTTTGATAGCACAGAATTTGAAAACATGGAATAATACTGTTCATATTCTAACAGGCAAACAGATACTCTACTATAAATTAGAAGACAAAGAGTAGATTAGTGTGGTGCAGTAGAGGCAGAGACAGAGAGGCATGGGAAGAAAACTCTTCACTGGGTGATACCAGTCAAGTCACTGTAGTCTGATTCAGTCAAATGATCTGCAAACCCCTTTTATCCTTTAAATCTCTGTAACTGTAATTTAGGACACAACAGATCAGCCACAAGGATGCAAATTATGTCCTCTTTCAACCACTAGGCTGCCACGACAAGTGATTGAACAATCCTAACAGTAAAATGCTTTAATCTAATTCAGAGCATCTTTGTGGATGTTTTTCCCATCTTTTTCTAAATCCAGGTAAAGAGAACAATCTTAAGAGAAATTATCCTCACATTAAATACAGCCCACTAAAATAAATCAGTTTGAGAGAGATGGAATAACATAATCTGGGTTTTGCTAAGTCATAGTGACATCAGATGTTGTTTGAGATATATCAACATAGACTCTGCCAAGTTAAGCCCAGTTCTGATCAACAAGAACTGTAAGGTTTACCTCCTAAAAATCCATTGAACCTCATTCACCAGCTAGAGAGGGAATGCTGCTGTGGACCAGCTCTGTGGGAGTAGAAAACTCCACATCACCCTAAAATGCGTTCACCATTCCTTATCCTACAGACAAGTCTCATGTTTCAAGGTCAACCTAAATTTCTGTGCCCAAGTTTAAAGGAATTGATAAAACGTTTACTTAATACAGTGAGAAATGTTCTAAAAGTCCATTCTGCTTCTCATTATCTAAAAATATTTAATGATGGCATTGAAATTATCTTAGATATGCAATGGATTCTGCAAGGAATTTTAAAAAATTGCTTTTGTGGTTATGCTTTCTCTCCACTAGCCCCTTGTATTAGAGTTCATTTAAGCCTAATATCTCTTAAAATATTTATAAAGAAGTAGAAAGAATTTTCTTGACTAGACAGCTTAAAAGTACACTAAACTTCCATATTTTAGCACATAGCTTTTAATAACAAAGATGTAGAATCTGTAAATGGTGTGTGTTCTTATCTGTCTCAGATTTTAGGGCAGGGTTACAGTACTCTTGGTTTGGGTTTTTCCTTTTATATTTTCTTTTTCCCCTTCTTTTCTTTTTTGTTGGGGGGAGAGGTTGGGTTGGTTTTGTTTTTTGGGGGGGCTGCGGTCGTGTGGGCGTGTGGGTTTGGGGGTTCTTTTTTTTTTTTTTTTTTTTTTTTTTTAACACAGCGCTTGCTCCATCTAGTGGCAGTTTCTCAAGGGAGAAAAAACCCCCACAAACACTCAAAAATGCAAATGCATATAAAATGCATACAGAAATAAAAATCTCATCTCAAAATCAGGAATGTTTCCACTCAGATAACTTGGCTTGTTTGAGAAACTTTTACACAGAAAGAAGTAAAAACCATATGAAAACATTTTATCCTTACCACAGAATAAAAAGAAAATAAAGTATTATGCAGTAAAAATCCACTGTAGCTTCTTGTATATCATCAAACACGTGAAAACAAATACTTAATTTTTTAACTCTACAAAGACTTACTACAACCATCTTTAAAATGCTGATTACTATCTTTGAGTAATCAATTCCTTAACCAAACGCCTTACCTTGCTGACCGTCCATCTCTACTTGATGGTACATTTATTTGGTGGGTGTCTATGTAGCTGGGCCTGTTACTTGATAGAATTGTTTCAAGTACACAGGGGAGAAGTTATTCTTAAACTAATTACACTGACTGCATGGTGAGAAAAACCTCTTCTGGCCCAGCTTTGTCTCACAACAACCTCTTGATAAGCAGCTGTGAGCAGCTGCAAGAAGATCTGTAAATTATTTTCTGATGGCAGTAAGTGAAGTGCTAATGGCTGGAGATTACTGTTTCAGCAATTTTTTTTTTAAGTAATTTCCATATTAGTTGCAAGATGTATTTTTCCCCATGTGATAAAAGCAGTCATTCTTACAAAAATGTAAGGGCTCAGGGCACACTTGATTTTTTAAAATATTTTCTGCCACAGCATGCCCTAAAGAAACACAGAATTCAGATTAGCATATCCATACTCTTTTTGGTCCATTTATATTCTCTTATTTCTCTGCTTGAAAGCACGAGGAAGTATTGCCTACAATTCTGGACTTGAAATCAGGCCTTCCATGATATATATTTAGGCAAATTGGACTAGTCACTAAATTCCTCCATATCTGTTTTTCTATCTCTAATATGTACTAGTCATTGTAGAAACAATTGAAACTGACTGGTATCTCCTGTATTTTTGTAAAGGTATCCAGGAGGCAAGCTTAACTAACTCAAATGTTTAAAAAAATTGAGAAAGGTTAACCACTTCACATAAAATGGGGGTTTTTTTAAGCTGGTTTCAAATAATGCCACTTTAATTGGACTTGTTCATAAAATAAATTATGTGAAGGCTACTTAGTTGAACAAATAGACTATTAAGGAAAGTAGCCATATAATATCATTAAAAATATACTGGCTTACAGGCACATTCACACCATTCTCTGACCACTCCATAGGAAAGCAAAATGTGCCTTTCTGTTTTCACACTATGCCATGGGCATCAAGTTAAGGAGGCAAGAACTCCAAACATTCACTGCAGTGAATGGCTGACCAGTCAAGTCCATCCAGGTGAGTGCCATTTTCTCTGCAATTAGAAAAAACCTACTTAAGTGCTGTTTTCCAGGTGCCAGTCCTAACAGTTGTTGGTATAACATTCTGCACCACTTGTGGATACTGTGACACTTGCTAAAGTGAATGATTTAAAATTTTAGCTAACTTTTTAATCCAGATTTAGTTACACTAAGCACATTCAGCCAAAAACATTGTGCTTGATTGCCTTGGGGATGTCACTCTTACGTTCCCAGAATTACTAGAAATTCAAGCCTCCCTCAATCAGTATAGGCAATAAAAGTTCTTCACCTACCATTTGTAACCACTGTAAATTTCCCAACAAACCCTCACACTTTCTGTTTCGCTAGGTAACTGAATAATTCAAAAACACAGAGACACAAAAAGAGAAGGAACAACAAATTGTAACCAGCACTATTCTTCAAGTCTCCAGCTAAAATGAAAAATAAAAACAGTTTGAGGCTTGACCCTGTTTCTTTTTCTTCTTTCTTGGTGGTAGAAAAGGGAGGTTTAAGATGAAAAAAAAAAGAAAAATTAATTCAAAACAATGGAGGAAAACAGAAAAGTTGGATATAAAAGGATCTCTTTTCCAATAACAAAATGGTTTGAATTAAGATATTCCCCTCACCTCATAATGAGAAGATTTGGGATTTAGTTTCCCATGGCTATAAAACGGGAGAATGTCCCAAACAACCAGTTACCATGTGGTCTCTGCTGGATCTTGCAAGTCTGTTCACTAGTGAAAAAACAGCAAACAGAACATTCTGCCTGTAAATAAGATAGGGAATAGGTGCAAGCAGACAAACCAATTTTCTTCCATCACAATCCATATTTTAAGACACAGAAAATATTTGAGAAGGAAGAGTTGCCTCACAAAAATGTTGCATGATTTGGGACAGTATTCTAAAATGCAGTGTTTTGGATACACGTCTGTGTTCTGATATGAGTAGAAGATACACAAACAACTCAAAGGAAATGGGGGCAGTGTCCTTCCCGAAGTACATCAGTCATTGCCATTACTAATTCAAGTCCTAAAATCTATCAAATAGACTGGGTTATGGCAGGGGATAGCAGTGTTGGGAGGTGGTGGGGAGGGATTTTTAAATTCCAGATATCTGCAAACTGGCTGAAATACATACCTTTGGCAAAAAAAGTGGTTTGCCTTTTTAGGATTGATATTACAAGGATTTTATGCTATTAATTAAGGATTCTGTTGTTTTGAAAGGCACTTAATGGAAACATTTTTAATTGTTCAGTGACATGTTATTCAAAGGACTCTTTGGGACCTGCAAGTGACCTCTACCTCAGGGAAAAGGAATTAATTGCCGAAATAACTGCATGTTGGTCTATTTTCCTGCCCAACTCCATTTTTAAACAAGAAAGAGGATGTATTTGTGAACTGCAAATAATTCAAATAGAAGAAATTAATGGGTTAGGGGCATTGAGCTGTTATAGGAACCTGTGCCAGGCGCATGACAAAAAATGGGATAACAAGGAATTTCCACAATGACTGCTTTAGGCATCTAGTTTTATTTGGGGTGTTTTACTTACCTCCACAAGGCAGGTTTTAAAAAATGTCAATTTTACCTAAGATAAATTAGAATCTGCTTTATTTGACATTTGGGTTACACTGTTATTAAAAATATTCTCCCAGATGATAATGGAGATAAAATGCACTCTGTCTTCAATCATTATTATATTTACCTTAGGTTCACCCTCCTCCAAATCTTTATGAGTAGATTTTATATTAAGTTAAATACTGAAAAAAATATTTTAGTTCACCATTTCTGTGCAGTTGTCTAGTAGCCCAATTAACTAACACTGGAATGTTTTGACTGGATTAATTGATTGGGCCAAATGGAAAAGGACTCAGCCATTATGAGAAGTGAAAGTAGTAGGGATAACTGCAGCCTTGCAAGCTGAATAGATGATTACTCATTTGGTCTGTAAAGAGACAAATGTTGTCTTACATTCATCTCAAGGAAGTATGTCATATTCCCACATCTAGCCCCAGCTGGCACCAAATTCAATACAATTCTACTTTGCATTACTTTGTATCAGAGTATACAAGGGGGTTTTGTGTACAAAATATATCTGAAGCCATTTTAAAAAAAGGAAAATGTTGCCATTGAGAGAATGAAGGCCATAGTCTATTCCTATCTCTCAGATGGGTCTCCTAGAGCACTTTTTCCTCAGGCAAGAGTGGCAATTGTTCTTTAAATTCCCAATATCTAAAGCTGTGTGCAGTCTTCACATTAACTTCCAACCTACACTTCATTGTATTCCCATACCCACACAAATATGAGAAGAGTTTATTTATAACCCTACTTACTATCTCTTTTGCTTCAGGATGTACAAATACAATTACTTAATCCTTGACTGAAAAAGTAATTTCTACCTTTCTTTCAGTTACAAAACTTGCAGCTTCTAAATCCAGCTGTCTCAAAGAATGGCTGTCTTAATTTCCCGCATGCATGTCAGAAAATTTCTGCATGCACAAAGGCAGACTTCCCCTTCTCAATTCAGGATGCAATTTTCAATTACCTTCTCATAGCTTCCAGCTACAATACAGCCAGCATTTCCTGACTGCACATAACCCCTGACCTGTCGTGATAAGAATCACTCCTGCTTCAGAAAATGATGGTCTCTCATTATCACTATATTTTTAAACTTCATTTTAACACCTCTTCTCCCCGTTGATATGTTTGTGGGTATCTTTCCTATTCTGGCCTCATGGATAAAGGACTTCATTTGTTTGCTGAATAGAGGTATTTTTGCATTCAGAAATTCACACTGCATAACCAGCTTGTCTGTTTTCTTTACACACACACTTTGACAACCTGATTGCATTATCCTAAGTTTTAATTTTGAACATCTTGAAGCATTAAGAAGTTTGCAATTATTTTTCTGCTACCAAAGAAAAAAAATAATACTATAGGATTCTCTAATGTATCTTCTTTCTCTCTTTTTAAAGTTAGATTTGACAGATGACTGACATGAGCTCCCTGGCTATATTAAAACAAAGCAAGTTCCCTGAATTGCTTCTCCAGCAGCTCAACAGTGCAGCGGTGATGCAAGAGAAACCGAGGATCACCATTACTTGCCCTACACCTGGACAGAATCAGCATAAATAATACTTCTTTTAACCTGTCAGAAATAAGGCCAAAATGTTTTTCACATTTGATAGCAGTTGTATCATAAAGCTTATGGATGTGTCAGAAAGTATTGTTACCAGAGATTCATATCCACACTGAAGGGGTTAAAGACAAACATAAAGACTAACATTTAAAGAGACATCTCTCAAACTTACTCTAGTGAATCACTTGGACACTGAGACTAAATTTTGCCTTAATCAAGCTGTTTTCAAACTAAAGGAGAACCGTCTTTAACTGGAGACAGGATAGAGGGGTTTTGTGCTGGTCTCTTTCCCACCCCATGAGCCACCAGTGCACAGCTGCAAAGCTCAGAAAATATACTCAGAAACTTTGTGGAGAAACTTTGTCTAGGTACACCCAGAGAGACAGACAGACAGACAGACAGACAGACACACACACACACACACACACACACTCACCTGCCTTCTTGATGTCCATAAACTTCCAGAATCTTTCAGAAAGAAGATTGAGCCTGTCCAAAACTCCTCACAGAGGACTTACTGGGGAATTTACTGGAAGAACCAGGAAAAGTGATTTTCCATGCACACATGAGTCCCTACCCCTGACAGTGCAGGACTGCATATCATGACTGCAGGCCATGATTGCACATGTATCACTGGAGCCATGGGTAGTGATTATCTATCTATCTATCTATCTATCTATCTATCTATCTATCTATCTAATCTCTTCTCCTATCTCCCTTTGTCTACTTTTTCCTTTCCAATTTTCCAGTCATAGGATGATCATGAACTCCAGAATAGCTATAGACCCTTTTCCAATCCATATAGATTTTTCCAGATAGATTTCAAAGCAGTTTCTCAAATAAAATTCATTTTAATATCATTTATTTAGAGTCATTTTTTTAACCCACCCCAAAATATCTGTTAACAATGAACTCAGTTGCCCTGCCTCCAAGGCAGGTCATAACCCTTTCCCTTGGATCTTTTGTATATATTAACAGACCTTAGCACCAAAAAAGACAGGTGAAAAAAATATTCAGATTTCAGAATGATGTATGGTCTAAGTTTCATACAAGATGAATAAAAATATAGAGCCTCTTTCTTGCCCCTTGAGATTAAATATTTTGTTATTATGCATCAAACAAGAAAAAAGAAAGGAAAAAGGTGTCAAATTTTTAAATGGTTGAAGGCTAACAGTGTGTTTTCCTCACAGCTTATATGAGATCCCATGTTTTGAGGGGTCTGAAAACCCATGAGATTTGGATTCACTTCAAAAAGATGCCATGAAGAACTCCAGGGACAGCCTTACTCAGGTTAGGTGAAAGTAAAATACAATGTCAGCCTATATGAAGTAACACTGTAATAACACACGCTATATTCCTATATTGAAATCAATGGCTCACAAAGCCATTTAAAAGAAATACTTTTAAAACATGACCTGTAATTAGTTGTTGAATGCTAATGACTCAGCAGGTTGCAAAGGCCAAGAATTTAAGTGTTAGTGAAATTAATGAAAAGGGATCATACATTAATTTGAACATCACGAATAACCAGTGCCATAAATGTGGGCCTTTTGCCACACTAGCTTGCAGTAACAAGGATTAGTCAACTTCGAGGGTTTCTTATTAAATTATATAAGTTGTAATATTATATAAGTGGGTAAAGTTACGAACCACCCAACACAGGATGTTTCACAGAGTAAGAATTGCATCACAGGCAATGTACCACTTCCTGGGTGAATGACTGGGTTAAAGGGGCTACCACATAAAAAAGAAGTATTTTACAGAGGAGGAGAACGAACATAATATATTACTTTGCACAAATCATTTTTTCAACGAATTATTAAATTCCCAGGCCACATCTCTCAGCCCTATAACAGCTTGCCTGTTGGTGGTCAAGCCGAGGTTGCTTTTGTCTCTTGATTGGCCAGACACATAATTTTGACCTTTCTCCCAGCTCCACCTGTTGTTATTATTGGATCATCTTTCACAGAAACTCTCTGTGTTCAGTTCAGGAGTACAAAAGTCCGTAGTATCCACCAGAATCCCGATTTATTATTTATAATATTTTTTTCCTAAAAAACATACAGACGCTGAAGAGCATACACTGAAACACTTGCCTCTCAAGAACTTGCCTTGTGGGTGTGCCCCACACTCTGAGGGTCCAGCCTCGGAGAAAAGTGGCTGTAATAATTAGCCATGCTGCTCCTCGAGGATGTTTTGTAAATCAAAAGTTTAATAATAAAAAAATAACAAAGTAACAAAGCATTGCAGAAAACAAATAAACTGAGCACAGGTCCCTGAGAAAACCTCAGACACCTTGCTACCACATCTTGAAAAGACCCTTCTTTCTTTTGTGTTCTTTCTTAAGTACTAAATGTTTTAGGAGGGATAACTTGGCTAACAACCAATAGAGAGAAATACAGGGTCTGAAGAACAGTGACAAGATCCAACAGATGCTTCTTTCTTGGCACTGAGCCAATCCTTCTGAGGAGGGTATGGAAGAATCTAAGGTAAATTTCCTAATATGTCTCAAGGTAAACTGAAACTCTTTCTCTACTTGGAAACACCTGCTGTGGGTGTGGGGATTCCATTACTATGCTGCCTTTTCACATTTTTTTCATCTCAAGTCCTCTCAGTTAAGGAGACTGGGTAGACAAGGCAACTTTCCAACACATAACTAAAAAAAAATTACTCAATGTTTTCACAAAATCCACTCTTGCTATACAGAAAAATCCTCCCCAAGATCTCAGATCATGAGTATAAATTATGCCTTCAAACATGGGTCCACTGAATTGTTCTTCTAGTGCTGATAAGTTCTCCATCAATGGTCCTTTCCCTTGATGGGCCTACAGTCATCTTCTCATAAAGAAGAAAAGCACTAAAAGATGTGCAGCAGCTAGACATCACTGTGCTAAGGTGACAGAAAATTACCATGAAATATCTAAAAATATGTTAAACACAGAGAAAGTAGAGTAGCTGCACCTACATGAGGCATTTAGAAACATCAGCTAAGAGTAACAAATGGTTACAACATTATTTCTACTTTACATGCTTCACATGGAGAAAGAAATAATCTGTATTTCTGTTAAAAACCATTAAGAGGATACTCATCATCTCAGTAGCATCATCTCACTTCCATCTGAATTTTTCTCTGCTCCCAAATCTTCAGCATGGCTGCTGACATCCCAAGAATCAAGGCAGAACATCAGCTAAGCCAACAAGATGAGGGGTCTAAGGAGAGGCTGACTTTTCCCAGGAAATGGAGCACAAACTAATTTCTGTTTTCAGATGTTTCCAAACCACAGGCCCATTACCAGCATCTTTGCAACAAAAGCCACAGAAGTGATCAAGCCTTTCCTGTGAGAGGTGCTTGGCAGGATCCCTGCACGACTATGCTTATTCAGCTGTTGACAAAAAACAAATCTAGTATATCTACGCCTTTGCGTACCTTTCAAGTAAGGGGACAGTTTAAAGCAAAATTTATGTCATCATGTTTTCCAATGGGACAACCTATATCTCAAAACAGCTTCTACTTCTTTAGTCTTTCATAGAACAAAAACTTACCTGCATTCAAATATTTAATTTATGATCTAAACTTTAAGTAAAATTTCTACAGAACAAAAGCTATCCTGTTTTTTTGTAAAATACCGATAATGCATTTAAATGCTGAAGTACAGGTCAGGTATTGAGTACAAATTATACATTCCTAGCATCCCCGAAAACATGTCAGATACATATACACCATTTTAATAACAACAGAAAACATATAACTTGTCAAGTTCTGCCTCTTGGCTCAATTTTTGACAACTGTTGTTAATTAGGATCTATCAGATTACCATAGGGTATGAAATTTGTTTCTAATGTTTCCCAAGAACTACATACAGCACAAAAGTAGAAATGAACATAGAGCTATTACAGTACTATATGTTAACTAGGTTTTTTGTTGCAGCAACAAAAGTTTATTGATCAAATTTCATGTTAGATGTGGGAAGGAAAAAGGAAACAGGAAGGAAAAGGGGAAGGGGAAGATGCTGAAATCCCAAAAAACATGCATTCCTCTGCCTTTTAAAAGTCAATGAGGTTCAAGCTGTTTTCACATTAATTACACTCTTTGACCAAAAGTTTAAAAAAAAAAAAATTAAAAAATAAAGTGTAGAACATTTTACAACCCTGATTCATATGACCCTAACAGGATTACAACTAATATTGAGATGGTCAGCAAACCATTTTTCACATTCAGAACTTCACTTGAACTGTAACAAACAATATTTTTAAGGATAAAAATTAGACATATATCCATGCTTAATAATTTATAATTCTAGCTCTCTTGTCTGTCCTTAGATAGCATAATTCTAAAAAAAATAATCTATTTGAATGTAACTACTCATTAACAACTCATATGAGTTGTTTTGAAGGTTTGAAATATACTTACACATGCTAGACAATTAAAACTGATTTTGAAGACATATTTTCAGAGACTAATTGTGCCCAAAGAGGCAATAGAATAAAAAAAATTGCCAGTATTTCACAAAAAAAAAATTTTTTTTCTGAAGTATTTTTGCTTTAATTTTTCTGGTTAAAGTCAAAAAATAATCCTTCCTTTTGTTATTTTTTAGTGAGACTTATCCTCATACAGAAACTATAAAACAAAGCTGAAAAAGTATCTGATTTGACAAATTAATGCAGTCTGCCAACTTTTACAAAAACCAATAGATTTTAGCATCAGAAGAGGGCACAAAATATTTGATTAATCCACAGTAATCATTGAGAATTATTTTTATATAAAGTCACAGTTCTATATATGCAAACTTATATTTGTATAGTCAAATTATGGGTTTCTCCTAATTTTACAATGTTTTCTTAAATTTGAAAATAAATACAGATTAGGAAGTGTAATTGGTTTGTTTCTATAATCAATTTTATCTCTTGACAAGTTTCAGTGACCATGGAATTTATTAAGAGGGAAGTAACTGTTCAGATAGTTCATAAAGTCACACTCAGAATTTTTTTTTTCCACCAGATATTTTAAAATACATACATATTGGCCACAACTTCATTGAAAAAAATTTCAAGGTTTTTTGGGGGTTTTTTTTGGTGGGTTTTTTTGTTGTTTTTTTTGTTTGGTTGTCATTTTTTTGTTTGTTTGTTTGTTTTTGTTTTTATGGAACCATTTTAGATTAAAGGTGGAGACACAGAAATAAGGCAATGGCACTAGAAAACAGACTTCTCAGGTGGATTTATTTGCATAGAATATATGGGTCTTCATACTACTTTAACAATAAAAGAAAAATTTCTAGAAATCCATACACTTTTTTAGAAAATGTGGAGCAGTGATTCACTGAGAAAGGTCATTTTCTCACAGCAGCAGCTGTAAAAGGCGGGGAAGGAGTGAGGCCGCTCACTCCTGATATGAGAATTGTTGAAGGTAGAGTGACCTGGTGCCAACCAGATAACCACAAGAATGTGGAACAAGGTGGAGTTGGCCCAGAATAGTGTGACCAACTGGGAGCTTGCATTCTGTACTATGCATGAAGTTAATTAACTACTAGATATAAGCTGCTTGTTAGCTGCCAATAAACAAGACTTGTTTACCAATCATATTGAATGGTGCATTTCTCCCACCGAACTCATCAATAAAATAAATATTAAACATAATATTCAAACTATTTTTGCTGAAGATTAAAACACAGCAAGAGCATTCTGTTCTCGTATAGCACAATTTTGGCCATGTATCCATTCATATTTTTAAACTTAAAGACAAAATTAATGCCTTAAAACTTCTTTTTTTTTTTTTTTTTTTTTTTCAAAAATTAAGATTTCAGCTAGCCTATGACTGTATTTTTCCTGAACTGTGCAACAGACTGTAAATAATAGAAAACTTTCCAGCTAACTAAGCCAGAAAATCTGGAAAACAGTAAAGAACAGAATAGATCTGTATTCTAATGTCAAAATGTACCCTCTAGACTTTTTCCCAGGAAATTAGGGAGTCCAGAAAATATTTTCTTTTTCCATTCTGCTTCTAGAAATTTGGTTTACTGAGTTTTGTCCTATCCCAACAAAAGCAATACTGCAAACAAAAATCTGAACTTGTCTCAGGATTCCTTTCAAGTTTGTAATCTAATAACATCATTTCCAGCAAACATGGAAAAATGGGTTACTATTCTGACATGAAAACAAGACCATAAATAGTAATCTAAGCATACCAACTGATATTTTCGTGCAGAACTTTACATTATGGCAGCAACTCACAGACCCAGACTGCTCAGAAGAAATTATAAATTGCTGAGATGATGCACCATATCTTCTGATACCTCATTGAGTGCCCTTATAAAGTGCTGTACTGCTCCATAGGGGTCAGTCAGCACGTTTAGAGGCAGCTAAAATATCCCTGGACAGGGCAGCCTGGAATTTTGCCACTGTTGTCAACAGTATACTGTTCTACAAATGCACTACCGTTGTACTCATAAAAATTGTTTCTATTTGAATACATATCTTTCCTTTCTTCCCCTCAAATAAAAAGAAAAATAAACTAATTTTTCACCACAAAAAGTGCCAGTTGCCTCACAGTGCTTCTGTGGAAGACAGTGTTACATTTCCCATCTACCTGAACAGCAACAAAATTTCGCCCACGTCAAGTACTTTTGAAAAAATCCCAGACTTCATCTCTAATGTCTTGAGAATACATACACAACAAGGATTAAATTGTTACCATATATGTTTAATAACATTTTCTGCAAGAGATAGCACTATTTCTCATTTAATGAGCTGTGACATTTGGTGGTGAAATAAAACCTGTTGCTCTAAAGGTTACTACTATGCAAGCTCTGATGAAGCAAGCAACTGAAAATTTAGATGGATTATTTTTTTCCTTCATACTGTGACACAAAAGAAATAAAAAAATAAACCTAAAACCTATTCTTCCCTTAGTGCTGAACCATAGGCATGCACCAGAGAAACATGACAGCATTTTGAAACCCCTGAGGTATTTTTGGGTTGGACAAAGGCCAGAGCATAAAGCTTAGAGTACTTCTCTTCCTTCTCCACCATGGTATGGCTATTACCCTCTCTTACCGTGGCCTGAGAGGTGAACAGCTGGTTTGCTGGATGGGTGGGTGGGTGGTTATCCTTGCACCTTTTCTCTGTACCTGTCTTCACACAGCAAGGAAGAGGACATTTGTTACTGAAAGGTGGTTTTCCACAGGAGCATCATTGTTCCTTGGGCTTGGTTTTGAGGGCATCAGCTAGGAGGTGTAAGTGTGGAGGAGATCTGTAAGAAAGGAGAGGTGTAGAAGAGGGAGGAGGCAGATATTAAAGGTTTTGAGAAATATTAATTCAGCATAAAAATATCTCAGAAAAAAATGAGTAGATATGGCCTGTTAATCTATAATTAGAGATATGGACAGAGTTGTGGAAAATTCTGAGTGGAAAACCTTCAGAATTCATAATTGAAACAAAAATGCAGCTGTAATATCTGAGTGTTTCCTGGCTAAAAAATTACTAAATGCAGAAAGCCCTGGCTGACCAGTCCATGCAGAACACAGAAGAAAATTGCAATTTCAGATTGGCAATAAAGTTTTTAATCTCTGAAGGACGGGGAAAAAAAAGAAACTTTTTTTGCACCAAAGTATTAAAAATATGATATGCAACATCCTCTTCTGCTCTACCACATGGATGTTCAAATATAATGTATCTTGCTTAAATGTTCTGAATGAGAAGACAGTAAGGGACTGAAGGATGGCAGTGAAGATCTTTTGTCTCTGTGCTGGTTTTGAATAGAAGAGTTCAAGTTTTCCACAATAGCCGTTATGGTGCTAAATTTTGTTTGTCCTGCACACATTGTTGATCATACAGGGCAGTTTTCATTACTGCTGAAGTGCACTGACGCAGGGCCAAGTCCTTTTCTGCTCCCCATCCCACCAAGCTGATTTGGGCAAGAAGCTGTGGTAGGGACACATTTGCAACAGCTTGCTCCAGCTAACCATGTGGATATTTCATACCACATGAGGACCAGCTCAGTAATAAAAAACTGTAAGAAGAAGGAATGGAAGACATTTAGAGTTATGGACATTCAGAATAATGGCATTTGCCTTCCCAGGTGCCTGTTATGCATGGTGCAGGCTTGCTTTCCTTGAGATGACTGAACACCCGTCTGCCCATGAGAAGTGGTGAGTTAATTCCTTGGTTTGCTTTGCTTGTGGACACAGATTTTGCTGCTCTTCTGACTCTCTTCCCCAGGTCCCTGAGTGAAAGCAAGTGAATGACTGTGTAGAGCTTAGTTGCTGGTTGGAGTGCTAGAAATACTGACTGGTAAGATCAAGTTTTTCTACACAATTTAAAAAGTAAAATCAAAGAAACTGTTTTCTCTAAACCAATTTCTGTAGAATTTCAAAACTTGCATCTCTATACCAAAATATGCTCTTCCTGGATTCAACTGAGATTTTAGTGTTAAAAAACAGTATTTGTTTAATTTCAGATATTTCCTGGGGACACTGGTGCAATCATTATTATTCAGGGAATAATTTTGAGAATTTAGTGGTATGAGGATCAGGCATTCTTAGTCTGCATTTTTCACCTCAACAAGATACAATATGTCAGAGTACATCTAAAGTGCCAATTTGCAATAACAAAAAATATATATAACTATATTTTCTACTGCCTAGCCTTCTATTTGCATTACCACAAAGGGTTCATTATCTTTAATAGACTAAAAGGATTTTGTAGATAGTGAATCTAATTTAGTGACTGAGAAAAATTAAGATATCCGCACAGGAAAGATATGGATTTATTTATATGTGGTAAAGATGAGAAAGAATTCTATGCATCTCACACAAATGCCAATAGAAGTATGAAGTTAACAGATGTCTGATCACATGGGGGTTTTTTGCTTAGGCTGTGTTTTGGAAAAGTTTTGTTAATAACTGCCAGTAGTACTAATGTTCCTTCAATCCAGCTATGCACAGGTTTTTAAATCTATGTAATCTAACAATATTTCAAATCTATGACTTGAAAAGTGATCAGATAAATAATGATATATTAGACCTGCTAAAACAAAATCTTTTGTAATGTAAAAGGGAAACCAAGTGGTTCAGTATATCACAGCAAATGCCAGAAACAAACATCAGTAGCATTCAAAAAACCCATATCCTAGTTTTCTGGCAAACATTTCTAACACCTATTAGCCATTTAATACAAGATAAAAGCCACTCTAGAGCAAGTCTGCTTGCAAACAGGATTGTTATTTTCTGTTGAGTCTAAAACTAATACTAACTTTCAAAGATTACTCTTTACAATAGGTTGCCTGTGTTAGAAAGAAAAGGAAAAAAAAAAAAAACAAAAACAACAACAAAAAGACTTGCAAGAAATTCAGAGATTTTCTTTTTCTTTTTCTTTTTGTGTCTTCAACAATTACTCCAGCAGAAATATATTTTCAAGCAACTTGCAGAAAGGCAGAAAAAAGGACAATATGAATTTAACAGATGTCACGGTTTTGAAAATTATATTGTAAATACAAATAAGGCTTTCCCAGAGCAACATATAAATTGGATCCTTTCTAAATTCCCTGAGTGTTTCAGGGAAAAGCTATCTGTATTAAACAAGTATCCAATTCTTACTGTTGAGTCAACGTACAGCACCCAGCAAAAAAGCTTTTGAAGAATTTACAGTAAGCTGGAAGGCATCCAACAATTACAGAAAGAAGAAAACTTAACAAGAGAAAAAAAGTTAAGTGTGAATACTACTGTTTCCAAGCAATGCATTCTGTCAAAATGGACATTAGTCAATATATAGAGGCATATGTTTCATATGTATGTGCTCACATACATATGAATGCATGCATCAACTTATAAATTAGTATGGGCAACAAAGCTGGTAATAGATAATGGCTATTTACAAAAGCAGACAATAATGCAGACTGGATTCACATTTAAAATACAACATTTGTGTATGACATACTGACATTGGTTTATGCTACAACGACACCGACTTTGAGATTTAGAAGCTGAAAATGACTTTTTTATTTATTGGGAATGTGTCCTAGGGTGACTATAATGCC
>VXBN01009787.1:288120-302748 GCA_013397395.1 Sinosuthora webbiana | reverse complement strand
CCGCTGCCGCCCCACCGCGCCTGCGCCGCCGCACGCCACCCGCGTGCGGGACGCCGCCCGCTGTGCGCACGCGCGGGGCAGGGCGCGGCCTTCGCGGGCCGCGGAGAGTGACGGCCGGAGCCGAACGCGAGCCCGAGCGAAGCCGAGTCGAGCCGGAGACCGAGTGGAGCCGAAAGGAGACGAGTCCGATCCCGGTTGAGCCGGAGAGCGAGTGGAAAGGAGCCCGAGCAGATCCGAACCTGAGCCGAAAAGAGCCCGAGCCGAGCACGAGCTCCAGCGCAGCCGAGCACGAGCCTTTGTCCGAGCCCGAACCGAAACGAGCCCGAGCGGGGCCGAGCCCGAGCCCGCCCTTTCCCTTCAGCCTCGCGGCACAGAAATCGTTTGGGTCCCTTTAGTTTGTCATTGCTTTTGTTGCCAGCATTAATATGTTTGGTTTTGAATTTGTTTTTCACGGAAAACACCACAAACAACCCAGGACTTTATTTACTAAGATGTGCTACAGGTTCTATAAGATCTGCTATTTTTTATTAGCCGCACTGTAGTACACAGCCTGAGGCAGGGGGACACTGACTAAGGTTAGTACCACCCTGAAGTCAGAACTAAATGGGAGGAGGATGGTAAAACCACAAAAAAAAAAAAAACCCAACTCACAGCTCGGGTTCACACCTCTCAACCTAAGATGCCCTTCCCAGGAAAGCAGAGGTTGGGCAGCTGCTAGAGACTGCACAGGATAACAGGAGTACCATAAACATACCTTGGGATGCAGTCACAAGGTGACTTTAATAGCTTTAATTTAAAAATACTCAATTATGAAACAAAGCTATACCTCTTTGCTGTTTTTCTCTGAGCATACTGATGACATGCTGTGAAAATACCTGTGTGCTGGCCCGGGATAGAGCGGCGAACACTTTTCTCAAGCACTAGTAACAGCAAAAACAGTTTTAGACTAAGTACACAGGCTGAAAAAACTCCAATACAAGGGTTGTACAGAGAAATATTTTCCAAAAGTTTCACTTCAAAAGTTTTCAGAGATACTCTAAATCTTTATAAAGAGGACTGGGGACTCTGGTCTTAAAAGCCAATTGAAATTTGTCAGCATTCTCTAGAGTTTTCCACACGTTTTGAAGTATCTGGTCTTTACTGGAGAAGCTCAGCGTTTCTACTGATTCCTCCTTGCAGCAGAGAATCTTGCCAACAGGGAAAATCCATAATGGATGAAAGCAAGGTAGGAGAGGACACTGCAAACTGCAAAGAGGGTGTGAACAACTGCAAGAAAGGGCACAGCAACTCTAGAGGTCAGACATGATTCACACTCAAAAAACATTTATGTTCACTGTATTTACCAGCTGCACTCTGCTCAATGGATGCTGAAATACTTTATAAAACACTATTAAAAGATTCAAAAATCAATATTGTATCTTGTCCAAGTCTCCTGGCTTCTAGAAACACATTTATCAGAAGGAGGGGGAGGCATGGAACAACATAGGACAGAAGAGTTTGTTTTAAAAACACAAGGAATCAGACTGAAAAGTCTATTACATGCAAGATACACCTTCTATTCCAGTGCAGAGACCAGAATTTATATTTAAAATACTTTATTTCCATTCTAGTGTTCAGAACATGTTAAGATTTTACCACTACAGACCCAGGACCCTTATAGAGACTCATCTGCCTCAATAACATAGGTACCTGACAGTTCATAACCATTTTACATACCCTGAGTGTCACACCCGGTTTAGTCCCAGTTTCTCCTCATACCTCAGCACAGCTCTTAATGAGCTGTTAATTGAACTGTTGAGAGCATTAATTATGCCCTTTTCTAGCCCTTGAATACTTAACATGTTTAGTTTATGTAGTGAAGTGCTTGACAGGAGAGGAAGCAAGATGAACCCCAGACCATGAAAGTGATTTAAGGACAGAATTCCTGATCCTGATACACAACTCACACTAATGGATGCATTTCACTCACTGCTCCCTGTCCAGTTCCCTGCTTCTGTCAGAATGCTTTCTCCTTCACACTGCCTGTGTCTTGGAGGAGAAAAAGCACAGGAGCTACTTCTGCTCTCTGGGCAGCACAGCCATGAGGAATTCCAGCTAAGAATTCCATCTGTCAGGAAGGCTAATGAGTCTAATGACATACGCTTGAAAACATTGTCATTTTCATTAATTCACTGTGTTTTATCCCTATGGCCTCTTAGACCAAAGGAGTGCTATTTAATAATTCAGGGCAAAAAATAAACAGAAAACTTCCGAGGGAGTCTCTATTCTGGCAGCTCCTGTTCTCCCTCAGCTGAAGATTACAAAGGTGCTTTGGAAGATTCCAAATCCAGTTTTAACAGTTCAGCAAGTTACAGCTATAGAAATGACAAGTGAAAAGTGACGCTGATGATAATGGGAGGTGTTACTGTCTCAGGCAACTTATACGCCCACTGCCTTGTATGAACACAAAAGCCCTAATTAGTCAGATTGAGACAGTGGTGGTGTCCACATTTAGAAAGCTGTCCTTCCCAACTACTTCCATTTTAAGACATTGTTACCAAGTTTTAAGAAACAGAACAAAAGTGATTTTTTAAAAACAGAGATACACTCTTCCATGGTCCCCATAAAACCGTCATCCTCCAAATCAAGAGACTTGGTTTGCTATCAGAGCTGTAATTAAAAGCCAATCCTGGACAATACTGTTTTGTTTATGACCACAAAGTTTTTCTGTGGCATGACTATCACCAGAAACAAAAATCTTCATTCTTCTATTGCTTTTTTGTTATCATGGGAATTCTATTTTCAAATTTCATTGATAGGGTTATTGCGTATGCTATTTTGTATTAACAGTTCAGTATAAAACAAGACAAAAGCAATAAAATAAAATCATTCAGTCTTGTAAGTCAGACATCCTCTCGCTTGGACTCAGGCTACAGTTTAAGAGTTCTTGTTAAACAAGTACAGTGGGTTTTGTTCAGCTGAAGATATGGAGTATATACCATACACCAAGAACTGAAGCAAAATCAAGGATATATGAGCTTTACATCCTTTGACAAAATACTTTGTTGGAAAAGTCTCAGCTTCTTTCTTTGATGTTCATTCTGGGTAAATCACCTTCCCTGTGAGAAGTACATCCAGCCTCTGAGCTTAGGAAAGTAACGTGACTAAGATCACGTGACATTAAAAGCACGCATAGTCCACTACAGTTCTCACCACCTTCCCACAGAAAGGCTGGGAGAGACCTTAGTTACACACCCTGTGAGGTGTTAATCTGTTTTATCTTCGTCCTCTGCAGCATAGATAGCTTGGTTCCTTCTCTTGATTTTTTTAACACCACTGTTCCCATTTTCATCACCACTAATGCGCTTTAAAGACCTCTCAGTGGAGCTCTTTTCCTCCACCTGCTTGCTCCCACCAGACTTCTCCAGTTCCTCGTTGTTGGAGTCCATGGCATCGTCAGATGACACTGCCATGGAGTCTGGCATGATCCGGATGTCAGAGAAGCTCGTAGAGAATTCAGGAGGGTGATCAGGGGAGGGATCTACAGAACATGTACTCAAGTCTTCATCGACACCTTCTTCATCCAGCATTATTTCATCTGGATTAAAGGATGAGAGGCCAGAATTATCTGTATTGTATTCACTGGGTTCCTCTGCTGACCCAGTACTGTCCATCTCCTCTTCCTCCTCCTCTTCACATTCACCTCGTCCTGAGCCCTCTTCTTTAGCCTGCTGGATCCTGTCATTGATGTCAGTGAGGCCAAACTGGGCACAGAACTCAGTGGTCTGTGGATTGATGGTATGAACTGGCTCCATGTTTTTTTGGGGCTTGCTGGGATCGTAACAAGCAGCTGTCAATGTGAAGTTGCAAGGAATTTTGAGGTCATGGTTCAGCTCTTCTAGAACCTCTTTGATAGCTTCTTCTGTCACACTGTAGTCCCACCTAAACAAGTGCATAAAGTTTAAACAAGTGCAGCAAGTCAAAAGGTACTGCCTGTTCCCACTGCAGAGTGCAACTTTCAAAGATGGATTATAAATTCATCTTAAAACAGACACTTTATTCCTCAAATGCTTTTTCAGGAAGGTTTTCATTTTCTTTTGGTCAGTACTGAGACACCCTTCTCCCCACCAAGGATTAGTGTATTATGTCAACCCAGGCCCAAACCCAGCCTGATTTTCAGCCTCATGATGTAGTTTGTGTCCCCCAAATGCTGCTATCTAAGCTTGGAAAACAAAACTAACTGCCCAGGTAGAGCAGTAAAGAAGTTGTATGCTTTTGACTACATCCTTTGTCAACATCCCCTTTTCTTTCCAAGGCATTTAGTAAGTCCTACAGGCACTACAGGCTGCAGAACAGAAACACAGCTCCAATATAACTTACTTCCAGTCCAGAAAAACAAACAAACCACATTTTTATCTCCATTTTGCAGACAACTTACTTGGCATGGAGGCCATTCTTTTCAGGCATATTCCAGGTGCTCTGAGTCACATTAACAAGACTGTTGGTGGCCTTGAGGACTGCAATCCACTCAGCATCGTACTCCAGTGAATCACCTGCATTGGGATCATGCTCCACATCTATTATCTACTTACAAACACACAGAAAACAGATAAAGTGAGTTATTTCTCTTGACGAAGGAATCTGATTAAATTAAATTAAATGTTACTTTCACTGTACAGAATTTTAATGAAGTTCAAAGTACACTGAGCTAGTGGTCTCAACTAAACTTCTCAAGCCAGCCCCCCCGCTAAGGGGATAACAAAGGACAATCAGTAACAGTAAAAAAGGCATTTCTGAATTTCAGCTTATAGCAATTAAAAAGCAGAACACACTCCCTCCTTTACTGCCAGTGAAGGTGGCAGCGGCACCTGGACAGTGAAGCAACTTAGAAATAGAATTTGCCTGCTCCAAACTTCATGCTGCCTTCTGTTGGAGGTTAGGATTTTTCCCTTTTTTTAAAAAGTTTCTCCTAGGGAATTTTTCTCCCATTTGTTGCCTAAGAGACTGGAACAACACATTCTTAAGGGAGACAAATTGTGGCCAGGAAGAGGGAGGGCATGCAGTTTGTTACCTCTCTTAGCTGGGGAGTTTTCTCTTGGGAAGGGCAGAGATACTGCCAGATTTTGGCTGGGGGGTGAGGGGCTCGCTTGCTCTCAGGATCAGAGGTGAGACTGTTGTGGTCTTGGTGCTGGGCTGCTGCCGCAGAGAGAATTTGCTGCCGCCACCAAGTTCTGTCCTTCACTGGTTCTCCTTATGGTGGGTGAGCCTGTGCTTGTCATAGTAGCCGTGACTGGGACCATTAACACCTGATCTCACTTGGAAGGACCCTCACCATCTACTCAGGTGCCTCAGCAGAAAACCAGGGACCCTGACCTCCTCCCACTCTCTGGAGGGAGCATGTCCCAGCTGCTTTCAGGAGCCTGGCAGCCACTGCACAGCCCCAGCCATTTTCTGCCCCTACTTCAGGCTTTTTTTTGGCTTTTTGCTACACTTTAACCCAACTACCCCCGTTTGCCCCAGCACCCCGTGGCTCCTGGCAGGGCTCTGGAGTTTTTGCTGCACTCTGTTTTCCCGCCGCCACTCCAAGGTTCGTGCCGCGGCCGTTTCGCCCTCCGAGGGCACCGGGACCGGCCGCCCCTGGGGCTCTGCAGAGGAAACCCCTTTTCCCGATGGCTCTCCCGCCATCGCCCCCGTGCACAGCGCCCCCTGCAGCCGCGGGGGAGTCACGGCAGCGCCCTGCCCGGCCGGGAGCCAGCAGCGCCCCTGGTGGCTGTGCCCGGAACTGCACCCACGGGGAACGTGTGCACAGCCCAGAGAGGGCCGGGACTGGTCCCTGCTGTGTTTGCTGTGGCTGCTGCTGTTGGTCTTAGTTTGTCTTGTTTTATACATACATACATACATACATACATACATACATACATACATACATACATACATACATATATTCTAGTAAAGAACTGTTATTCGTTTTCTTGCATCTTTGCCTGAAAGCCTCATAATTTAAAAGTCAGAATAATTTGGAGGGTAGGGGGTCATATTTTCTGTTCCAAGTTCCCACCTTCCTTGGCAGACATTTCTCTTTTCAAATCAAATGAACCTTACCCTTAGACAGTTCTAAGTCAATACAAACTAAGAATTGACAGGAACAGTCATTCTGCTGTATGAACACCCACTCTTAGCACAGCTGTGAATTAAGAAGGAATGTTTTTAAACTCTTCCATGAAATTCAGATCACTTTGTCTCCACTGACATTAACCCAAATCAAACCATTTGGGTTAGCCAAAGCCCTAGTCAGACTCTAACTTTAAATACTCCACAAAGTAATTAAACCCTCCATGTTGTTGAAGGAAGTACTAATCCAGATCTGTTTTGCTATAGGATTTTAGGTCTGGACTAGCACTCATGTTCCTTTGCATAGATAGAGCCCATCCTCATACTCGTCCATCTTCAAAGGTAGTTACTAGGGCAAATGGATCCCCCCACACCTCCAAAGGACAGACAATTAACCACTTTTCCCCTGGGATAATAAATAAAAGCCACTCTAAGACTAGTAAAACACTTGAGTGCATTTAAAAAAACACACTATCAGCAGCTCACTCTCACAGCAAACTATTTTAGACTCATCCATTGAAGTCAGGTGCTTATTCTAAGCTGGATGGAAATGGTAGGATTAAGGAAACACTGCACCTACACAACACGGTCTGCTTCGTTCAGGACAAAATCCTACTAGGACCATTCCACACACTCAGCATTCCTAGTTTCTCTAAGATTCCTCCACTTATCAGCACTATCCTTCATCTTATATCTAAGAACAGCACTAGCAGTTCAAACAAACAAAATTCTTAAAAGTGAAAACCTTCTACACATGTTCATCACCTGCAGGAAGTCTCTGTGTGGCAAGCATTTGTCCAGAGCCAGAAACTTGGTTGCTTTTGGTAACTCTTCTTTGGAGTTTGCCTAGGAAGCAAATGGTGTTAACACAATCATTAACACTTATGTGAAATTTGACCATTCTAAATCAGCTACATAGACAGGTTTAAAGGTCTAATCTTTACAGAAAAATACTTTATGAAATAGAAAATTAGCAGGGACAAAGAGAAGGACAGACTTCACAGGGATCTAACAGGAAGCAGGATGAGGATGATAGGAAGATAAAGCAAGAGCTACATTTCAGCACTAACCAAGGCAGCTGAGCACAACCAGCCTTGGAGCAAAAAGAAAAACTGTAACTTAAGTGGAAACAGACTTGTTGAGCCTACAAGGTCTGGAGTTACATTTTTACAGATAAATAACTTGCAAATAGGAACAGAACTGGCACCACTTCAGGAACAACTGTTTCAACTATGGGCTGGTTTCTGGTTTAACCCTGGGCTACCAGACCTGCAAAGCTGTACTACAGGGATCCTCCCACCCTCAGGTAATCACCCTCTTCAATCACTCCCTTATCATCTTTTTTTGAAGTGGTCACCTTTTTCTCACCTATTTTGAAGTTAGCTGCTTCCCTAGCAGAGCAGGAGAATGCTTTTCTATACAGTCAAATTAACAAGTTTCAAGAACAATTAACTTTAGCTATTTCATGCTGTTCCTGAAGAAGGTTAGGGAGTTACACCCTTCATTTATGACATCTCTTTACTTTACACAAAACTGTAGTCCTAACACCCCTTAACCTTCCATGGTTTTAACTGAGTTTTAAGAACAAAAATCACTAAATTGCTTTTCTGGACATGACTACCTGCACTAGAACTCTAAAGTGGACCTGGGACATAATTTTCTGTCCCCCTTTACCTCGTGTTGCATGAAAGCTGCAAATTTAACATGGAGATGTGCTGAGAACCAGTAGGTGGGTTTCAGGTGCTGCAAAAGCTCTGAAGCAGCAGGGCTTCCTAAGGTGTTGCTCTCCACTTCTTGACGGAAGAAAGATTTCATTTTGAGGAGCTGTTTCTTGTTTCCATAGTGATAGATGCTCCTCGGCCAGTCATGTGACATAAATATATCGATGGGACGCTTTAGCTGTCAGGCCAAAAAAGCACATGGCATAAATACAACATATTGACAAAGGAGTTCAGAAATTACTTGAGGCAGCCAGCCGTGCTTTATACTGTCTTATAAAAGAGTTCATATCATCACCGTAAGTCAGGCACTCAGAGGAAATTATACCTAGAGAGCAAGTACTCTGCCCACAATCAAAGGCATCTTCTTCCTCATGAAATTTTAAAAGCTTTATTTAAAAGGGGTAATGGCTAAGCACAATATTCCTCTTCAAAGTTCACACCCATCAAATGTCTGATCAATGTGTTAAAGCATGTTTTGGTTCAATATTCACCATCCTTGATCAGAGTAGATTTAACTTTCTACTTCTAAATTAATGAAAATTGCCCTTGTTTAAAAAATAGGCTTTTCACTGACCTGTTTGAGTTTGAAAACTTCAATATTCCTCACATGGTAAGCACTTCTGATGGTCTGCTGGTTGTACGGTGGGCACTCAAAGTGGCCTGAAATGTTGAAAACAAGAATAGTTGCCTGACTCACTAGGTCCTTCCTACCTAGCAGCTTTTTGGGGCCACGCAGGCACCTAGAGTAATCCCAAATATAAGGCTGTGATTTTTCATGATTGTTCAGAGTGCTGCCACCCACCATGAAACTACAGCTCAACAGGTTCAGCAGCAGCCTAAACATCCCTGTCACTGCCCACAGGCACCGCAGGCTCCGGAAGCAACAACATGTACCCTGACAAAAGGGATGAGTTTCCAACTTTGCCTTGGGACAAAAAACATGAATGCCTAGCATAGCTCCTACATACTCTACAGAATTAACAGAAAAATTGTTTTTTTAGTTATTGCCAAAAGAATCTTGGCTCATGTCCCTCATGCAATATTCAGGTATATGAAGTGCCCCCTTGATGACAGCAAATTTAATCAGCATTGACAGATATGAGACAGAATCAAGTGTTCTAGAAAACTCGTTCAGTACTTTGCAGCTTGAAAGCCACCTGCAAAGCTTCTCTGAAGCCGTTTATGGCACAGTACAGTAACCACAAGGACCACTCTTTCAAGTGCTGAGATCAGAAAGAATAAACCATCTTCTACTCACTGACACGGGGTATCATCTGTGACATGACTTTTGCCATCCTTCCCAGGAAGAACTCTTGAATACACACCCACGTAACCAGGAGGAACGAGATGAACTGACTCTACACCTCAGAGCAGGACAATACACTTATACAGTATCACAGTTTTAAACTGACTTTCACTCAAGGAAAATCAAACAGTGTTGCACTGCACGCTGAAAGGACACTGCCATGGAAAAATCAACACTGTTCCAACAGCCCTCCAAAGGCGCCTTGCTTCCTGCTGTGGTCACCGGGCAGCTACAGATTCATCTCCCAACTCCAGAAAAATCCGTATGGTCGATCCAAGGGCGGTTTCCAGGCTAAGAGATGGTTCGGGGCTGAGCACAGCCAGATCCTCACACCACGCCGCGGGCCCGGCTCTCCCCTCCCCTCCCCGCTGTCCGTCCCGCCGGTCTCGCTGCCCCGGTACCTTTCCGGTAGTCGTGAGACTTAAAGATGCCCGAGATGCCGCCGATCCTCACGCCGCGGAACCGCACCACGCCCGCGTAACCTGCGGGACACGGGAGGGCGGTCACGGAGGGGCCGCGCAGGGCAGGGGCCGTGCCGGGGGACCGGGACTGGAGCGGAGGGACCTTACCCAAGTAGTAGATGTTGGGCGCGACCCACCCGCCGTAGGGCAGCTCCTGCAGGTGGTTGGAAGCCTCGTGGTTGCCGCCGATGAATATGGTGAGCACCGGGGCTTTCTTCTCGCCTGAGTAGTACCTGCGGAGACACGGCAGCTGCTGGACCCGATCATGCCCGCGTGGGTCGGGTCGGGTCGGGGGCCGGGGCCGGGCCGGCGGCGCTCACCGGTAGAAGGTCTGCATGTGCCGGTACTTGGCGGGCACGGCCATGCACCGCAGGTCCGCCTCGTTGCGCACGGCCTGGAAGTCGCCGCAGCAGAGCAGCAGGTCGGGCCGCACGTTGTGGCGCCGCTGCAGCAGCTCCAGCGTCTCGTACATCTTGTCCAGGGCGCCGTGGCAGCACCCGGCCACCGCCACCTTCATCGCCGCCGTCGCTATGAGCGGGCGCCGCGCGCGCCTTCCGGGTCACCGCCGCGCGCGCCTTGCGTCACCTCCCCGCGCTCCTTTGCGTCACCGCCGCGCCTGCGCCCTGTGGGGGACACGGCTCGGGGGGGCACGGGCCGCGGGGACGTAGCGGGCCGGGGGCTTGGGGACCTGGGCCCGCCCCGTCATCACCGCTGCCCACGGGCTTCCCAGAGCCCTGCTCTGAGGGACCCTGCCCCGTGACCGCCGGTGGTCCCCTCCCGCCCTGCCCGAGCCGGGAGGTCAGCCCGGTGACATCCGATGATCCCTTCCAGCCTTGCCCGTTCTTCACAGAAAGGGTGGCCAGGCATTGGAACGCGCTGCCCGGGGAGGTGGTGGACACTGTCCCTGGAGGTGTTCTGGAGCGAGTGCAGAGCAGGGAGCGGAGCCGGGGAAGGGTCACAGTCTGAGAGGAGCAGCTCAGGGAGTTGGGGGGCTCAGTCAGCAGAAAAGGAGGCTCAGGGGGACTTTCCTGCTCTGCACAACTCCCTGGTGACAGGAGGGTGCAGCCATGGGGAGGTGGGCTCTGCTCCCAGGGAGCAAGGGACAGGACAGGAGGACATGGCCTCAAGCTGCACCAGGAGAGGTTTAGGTTGGGCATCAGGAGGAATTGCTTCATGTAAACGGTGATTAAACACTGGAAAACGGGCAGCCCGGGGAGGTGGTGAAGTCCCCATCCCCGGAGGTGTTTACGGAAAGATTGCACGTGGCACTCAGTGCCCTGGTCTGCTTGTCAAGGTGGGGATCGGCCACAGGTTGAATTCGATAATCTCAGAGGTCTTTTCCAACCTTAGTGATTGACTTTGTGATTCTGTAGCTGGCCAGTGGGACCTTCACTCTGGGCAGTAACACTGGCACAGCGATGAAGAGGTTTATCCGTACCTGGTCAGGAAGGCTGGTCACACTCTCCGAGTGGGGTTGTCCAGCGGGGCAGGAGCCCCTGTGGGGGTACCCGGGCTGCACAAGGATTGCACAGGGAGGGCTGTCCGGCTCCCCCGGTACCACAGCACCCGCCGGGCACTGCCCGCACCTCCTCGGCCAGCCCTGTGGGGAGCAGCACAAGCTGTACTTATCCCTCACTGCTGGCTCACAGACCACAAAGTGGTGGTAAAGCAGCACGAGCAGTGGCTGTGCACACTTCCACCTGGCGTTTGAGCTGATAAAACACCGAGACGGGGCCCGTTCAGCCTCAGGCGGGCGTGTTTTTAGCAGAGCCAAGCACTGGCTTCTGTAACTTTGTAGCACACAGGGACAGGAAGAGTCAGTGACATCACCAGGGCAAGCGCGGGGTGAGAAATCGGGTATCGCCCCTTTTCCTTGCGGACTGACAGGCTCCTCGCTGGAGAGCGCTGATTTCCAGCTTTGGAAGGGCAGTGGATTGGATTGTAGGGTAGCCTTGTATTGTCACGTAGTAAAACCGCTCCAGACTTTTTCCACTTCAAGACTGGTTTGGAGGTTTTTTAAGTCTTGGGATTGAAAAAAATTGCAAGGACATAGTTAAGCATTAACTTGCTACTGCTTCCCCTGTAATCATGGAACCAAGTAGACATTCCTGTTCCCCCATGGCAGCAAGCATTACATAATGGCCTCTCTTTTGATACTAAGAAAATATGAGTGTTGTCTCCTACGTTTCATAATTTCACAGTGTTGCATTACTCTGTTTACTTTGGGGCTCGTCCAAGCCCAGCTGAAGTGAAGGGGAAAATTCCTCTGGCTTCCAAACCCCACAAGTCTCCAAGGGGAAAGCACACACGGGAGCACTTTGGGTGCACTTGGCTCTTTCACTGACTTTGCTTAGATCTACCTGGAGTAGTGCAAGAACTCATCAGTGCAGCAGCTCTCCTGGGAAAGCTTTCCAGCTCTCTGGTGAAGAACAGCAACCTCCTGCATTTGCCATCTCTCAGACTTCCTGAAAGGAAGGGAGTGAGAGACAGAAAAGGTCCATAAATCTCTGGAAGATACCACCTTACCCAGGGTGCACCACCTCGAGGGACTTCCTGAGACACCTGCCCACACAAATTCATCCCCAGCCAGGCAAAGTAAACTGATACTGTAATTGTATTTCCTGAGTTTGTTGGCTTGGGCACATTTTTTATACTCCATGTGCCACTTATCCCAAGTGAACTGGTGCACGATAGAATCTATAAAGTTGGGCTTCTTTTATGTCATAGTATTTTGGTATTTGTACACTACTCATGATGCATCTCAATATCTGTAATGAAACTCAGTGTTCACTGAGCAAAACTGCTCTGACCTTTCCAGAGCACAAAGGGAATCAGCCATGCTGCTGTTTACAGGGTAATTGGCAGCAAGTTAATGCTTAACTATGTTATTGTAATTTTGTTCAGTCCTTCAAGACTGTTTGAAAACCCATGTGACGGCAGCACAGCTTTCTTCCAGGGCATGACTGACCCATGTTTGGCCTTGGATTGGGTTTTGCAGTCATAGTCTCTTGCCCCAGTTGCCTGTGCATGTGTCTCATGCCTGAATGTCCAGTCCTGCAGCAAAAGACCAAGTGTACATCCTGTCCTGCATGAATGGCCAAGGAACTGTGAGGCCAAGGAGGGAAAAGTCCCAACAAACAAACTCAGGTCAGTAGATTGCTTGGGTAGGAGATATTTGCCCTTTTGGATGTTGCCTGCCTGCACTGACCAGAAAGTAATGTTCTCTTCCTGAGCTGACTATGGTAGTTTAGTACCATGAAAGTAATTTTCCTCTGCAAAGAAATGAAGAATAAAAGGCATCTGAAGGGGCTGTGGATGACAGAGTTGCTTCCCTCATCTCTGAGAATGGAATGGGAAGAGCTTTTGAAGACTTTTCTGTCAAGTACCTCCTAGTGTTTTTAGAGTATACTCACAGGTTTCTAGCATGATTTACACATTACTAAAATGAAGGGGAACAGAAAAAGGGAGTCATCTGTATTTGACTTTTGGGGAGGGATAGAATGGCTGAGAAGGGAGGTTACACGGAGAAGTGCTGGGAGACAGTGTTTGTGAGGGAGGAGGAGATAGACTGGAGTGCAAGAGGCAAATCTGATGTGTTCCAGCTGAGATTTTGAGCTGCCCCTGTAAGCTGTGAGGGCATGTGAGGTGGCAGGTTGGCATATGTGTGCAGCTGAAGGAAGGGGCTGCTGCAACCAGACAAGACTAAAGCTCCCTTAGGAAGAGGCCCCACGAGGCTAGCCTAAATATCCCATGGCTTACCTGCAGCTGTGTCCAGGTGTCTTTGGGCATCTCCTCCCCTAGATCGTGTCTGATGATTGCAACATGATCTGCAGTGCAGCAACACAGCTGCCAATGCAGGGCCTGTTCCAGACTGAGGTGCTGCAGCTGCCTCCCCATTCCAGCTGCACCAACAGGGCTCTTTCCCTCTTAATTTGTACCTTTTGCCAGAGAACGCTGCTTTGCCAGAGGGTACTACAGATGGCCTGCAGCCAATGAGGGCTGGAAGCTGTCTGGAGAAAGAGATGAAGCAACCCTCAGTAAATTTGCAGATGGCACCAGGCTGGTTGGGAGTGTTGATCTGCCAATGGGCAGGAAGGCTCTGCAGGGAGACCTGGAGAGACTCGATCAAAGGGCCGAGGACAGCAGGGTGAGGTTCTGTAAGGTCAAGTTCAACATCCTGCACTTGGGTTGCAGCAACCTCCTGCTGCTCCAGCCTGGGGCAGGGGTAGCTTGAGAGCTGCCCAGCAGGAAGGGACCCTTGGGTGCTGGTCCATAGGAGCTGGATATGAGGCAGCAGTGTGGCCAAGAAGGCCAGTTGTCTCCTGGCCTGTATCAAGAGCATTGTAGCCAGTAGGACTAGGGAAGTCATTCCTCCCCTGTACTCTGCATTGGTGAGGCTGCACTGCATTCAGTTCTGGGCCCTTCACCTCTAAAAGGACTTTGAAGGGTTGTAGCATATCCAGAAAAGGGCAACAAGGCTCGGGAAGGGTCTAGAAAATATGTCCCATGAGGAACAGGTGAGGGAGCTGGGTTTGTTTATCTTGGAGAAGTCTCAGGGGGAACCTCATTGCTCTGCACAACTCCCTGACATGAGGCTCTAGTGAGGTGGGGCCAGTCCCTGCCATGCCTGCAAGTGAGACGACAGGAGGAAATGGTCCTAAGGCAAGACAGGGGAGATTCAGATTAGTTGTTAGAAGAAAAAGAATTTCACTGTTTGAGCGGCCGGGCATTGGAATAGGTTGCCAGGTAGGTGATGAGTCAGGAGGTGACATGGTCCGTGGAGGTGTACAAGAGGAGTCTGAATCTGGCAGGGGTTGATGCGGTTTAGGCGTTACGGTGGCAGTGCTGGCTGCATGGTCGGGCTGGATGATCTCGGAGGTCTCTTCCAACCTCGACGATTCTGTGATTCTATAAGGGCGTTGGTGGCGTTCCTGAGGGAAAAATAAAGCCCGCCGTCCGCGGTGTCTGGAGAGCCGCAGGCGGGGCCGAGGCGCGGACCGGCCGTGAGGCGGCCCGGGGGCTCTGTGAGGCGGGACCCGCCCCCGCCCGC
>VXBN01009787.1:215522-287980 GCA_013397395.1 Sinosuthora webbiana | reverse complement strand
GCCGGCGCGGGGGTCCCGGTGTGGGCTCTGGCGCGGTCGTGGAGGGTCTGGCGGGTGCGCTGAGGGCGGTGGGGCCGGCGGTGCCGGGCACACGCGGGAGGCGATGCTCGCCCCGGACGCGTTGAAGCACCGGCGCTCCGTGGTGTCCCGGGCCGGGGCTGTGAGCTGTCCCCGGAGAGTTGTCCCCAGGGGTACGGCGTAGCAGGTTCTCAGCACAGCGTGTTCCCAGCCTGGGCTGGCCCGCAGGTGTTGACTGTTGAGAGCTGGAGGTTAACTCCGGTGAGGGGTCCTCAAGCTGCTCTTTTTCTATGACCACTTGCCCCAGTACCCTGGGTAGCTGGACCTTCCATTATCTTCACTGCAGCTGTGAATGAATACGTGGTCGTGAAAGCAGTATTTAAATTTTTTTCCCCGATGTATTTCTTCATGAGAAAGAAAGGGAACAGCTTTGGCTAGCAGACTCCTTGGTTCACGGGCAGATGAATTCGAGATTAAGTTGAGCATAAACTTGTGAAACTGAGTTTGAATAAGGAGTGGAATGATTTATGAAGAAGGTGTTCCTGCCGGAGTAATTCTCTCTGCAGGTCATCAGACTGCGTTGGTATCAAGTAATGTAAATATTTTTAAGCCTGGGACTAATTACATTACCTCTGTTTTTCCTGTTGAAGAAGGAAACCCTGGGAGGTGTGCTATTCTATGCTCCCATCTTTGCAGAAATGCAGGCTAGGGAAGGATTCCGGAGGAAGGTAGTCCCCCAAGCTGTTTGCTGTTAAGTGCTGCCTGCATGGCAGGGCACGTTTTTCTTGGTGGTGGTCTCATGGCTTTAGCTCACATGACGTGATGCCTGCTTCAGGAGATAACTCTTCCAAAAATTTACTTTACCATTTCTTTCAGTCATCCTCTCTCTTGATTATTTTTTGTCAGTCTCTCAAGCTTGGCAGGTCTTCTGTCTCAGGTTGTGTAGGGGGAGGTTATTTTAGTGAGAACTTTGAAGAGATTGTCAGTACTGTTCGACTTTGTTATGTAAAGTTATGTGTTTAATGTCTGCTGGATTCTGAGAAACTGAAGAATGAGACAGTGGTGGGTTGTTTGGGTTTTCTCCGAGTATTTATATATCTGGAAAGGGTAACACCGTGTATCAGTTGCAACTGCTTTATATGTGCCTGAAAGTGAAGAGAAAAGTCGAAGTTCCCTGGTGGCACATGGCCAGTTTCTATTACCTAGACCTTTGCAACCAGCGTCATGTCTTATTTTTTTTATACTTGTAATTTGCACATTGGTGCAATGTTAAAGGTAGCTGTGGGCAGTGCTCCTCAAATTACAGCTGACTGATTTGTGAATGCCAAACACTGCAGAGATTTTTTGGTAAAGCACCTATTTCATTTCCTTCAGCTGCAACCCGTGGAGCAGGTGATGAGTAATGTGGCTCAGGCAGTTCAGAAAGCTCTGTGGTGCAGCCCCGCTGGCTGACACTCATTGCTGGTAGCCCTGGAGGTATAAATATGATGCTGCATGGTGGAATTTGTTTTCCCTTTTTTTTTTGGTGGGTGGGGTGAGTGTTGGCTGGTGGTTTTTTGGTTTTAGTAAGGACCGTTCTCCATAGAGAACTTCTCTGCCCTTGAATTACACGGAAAACCTGACTTGAAGTAACTGTGAACTTGGCATGTCCTGGTGCAGGACAGAGTTTGCTTTGCCTTCATTATGTAAATGTCTTCCAATACTGATTTGACTTAAATGAGTGCCTGTTCTTCTTCCCCATGAGATCAGGCTTTCTCCTGTCACATTGAACGTTTCTGAAGGTTCAGTTAGAGCTTAGATCCTGTGCTCCAATTCTGTCAGAAACGGGACAGCGAAGTAGAACTGTGGGAGGAGGGGAATTTTCTCATCCATAATTAACGTAGTTGAGTGCTGTCATAAAGATGTTTTCGTGTGTGTTCTGGGACAGGATTTTTCCAGCAGAATTCACTGTTGTATTTCCTCTGCTGCTTATGTCTCTGGGTCTGGTTTGTGGAATTTCTGAGCTAGGGCTGCCAGGGCAGTTGTGACTAAGCAGGTGCTTTGCTGTGACCGTATGAAACACTCCCTAATGTCACATACTCTGGAAAATCAGGGCTTGAGCACCAGAAACAGATTTATTCCCTTTGCAGGGTAAAATGAGGATAGTACTGGAAAATATTATCAATGTTAGTAATTAAAAGTGTTAACAATTAATCAGTGTTTGATTAGCATCCAAATACTCTGTTGATGGAGAAATGAATAATTCTGACTGCAGAATAGTGTATAGGTAGGATGCAGGAGGCAATACCTGAGGTCATACATGTAGAACAAACTAATTAAAAATTACTTCATTTTAATGGATATGCAGCTTCACGAATGTGAACACAGCTGTCCACTTAAAGTGAGGGAATCTTTGCATTTACCTGGTTTTCTGCTTCATTTTTTTTTTCCTGTGTATATTGCTCCTCTTTTTAATCTGCTTCTATTTAAATACACAGGAAAAAGAGAGAAATTAATGGCAGTTCTCTTTGCTTCATTGTAAATCTCCCTGGGTTAATAAATACACAGGAGAAATGATTTCCTCAATCTTACCAGGATGTCAGGTAAAGACACCTTTAGTTTTCCTTGGTAGAGGATGGGGGCAGAAAAGTTATGCTCTCTTAGATTGTGCATTGCTTTGAGCACACTGCTCTGTGCCTCTGGGGTGGCTTATCGAAGGCACAGGCACAAAAATCTGTAGCAGTGCCAGTCTTGTTGAATGCCAGGACATGCTGCACCTTTTGGTGTAATTTGTTGCATTTCGACAGCCGCTGCTGTTCCCAGTGTGAGATGGAGGCTGGCAGGAACGGGCTTGTGGAAGGTATGGCTGGTGGGAATGACAACTCCTGGCTCCTGGGGCTGTCCCTCAGAGGAGAGGGTGGGAATGCAGCACAGAGTCGGAGCTTTTCTGTGTCACTGTGCTTGTTGCTGACCCATGGAATAGCTGTAGTGCTCCAGCTGGGGCCAGAGATGGGCTGGGAGCTGAGCCTGCCCTGGAGACATGGGCTGTCACCTTAGACAAAGGGAATTTTACCCAAAATTTTGAATGCCTGAGAGCTTAAGTGTCTCCAATGCAATCCATGTAAGACCTGAAGAAGTTAGATATGTCAGCAATGAGAAATGCATGAACTCTGAATAAATGGGCAATAAATGAAAGCAATTGTTTTGTCTTAGTTGTTACTAAATTAAAAGTGTATTTATTCTGCAGACCACTAGCAGATGGCTACTCTGCTGCAGGAGAAATTTAACTTCCAAGTAAGTTTCCAAAAATGGTTTCAGTGAATCTGTAAATTGTAACCTCAGTGTCAGCGAAAGTTAATGACCAAGGGAATGCTCTCTTGGACACAAATCTTCCTTTGTTATTTTAACACTTAAATAAAATCACTTTAATTTCTATAAAGTGAATGGATACTCTTAATACTGAATTAACATTCCAGGGGCAATAAATTTATCTTGCTAATATGAAATTATCTCTTTCCATATACGGTTATAAACAGCCAGGAGACACATTACTTAATCAAGCAGGCTTTCTGACCTCTGCCCTGAGCCTTGCTAATTATGTGCTTTTGAAGTTTGTTCACCTCCAGTGTTTTACTGGTTGGTCGCCTTATTTTCTGTCAGTGTGTCAGAGCTCAGGCAATAATTCTTGTTTTTCTTGTGCCTTGCTGGACTTCAGCATGTTTGTGAATGTATTTGGGCCCTGCTAAGTGAGCAAGATTGGTGGTTGTACACAGACGTGGGGCTGGGACAATAATTAGTTGGCAAAGTATTTTGTGTAACGGGTTGGCTCTACGTGGAAAAATCGTGTGAGCTTTTACTCTCTTGCTGTCTCATCTGTCTAACTGGAAACCAGTCTCATGGGGCACAGATTCCTGTCTGGTCGGTTTTAGTTCCAAGACTGTACAAATGGAAAGTTGAAGATAGGTATTTCAGAAAAGCTGAAAAGGGTGACATCTTTCCTGGTACTGTTAACTCTTCTCCTTCCCAGCTGCCACCCCCAGTGACAAGCTTGCATGGCCCATGCACTGGTGCTCTCCAGCAGTTTCTGGTATGCCCGTGTTCAGGGACTCTCTGCTGGTGTTTGTGAAGGGGACAGAGGCACTGGAGTATTAGATAACCCTGTCACTTAACCTGGAGGAGTTACACTGAATAATACTGCATTCACTAACTGCAAGTCAGTATTTTAAAACAATAGATTATGGTCTACTGCCAGGTTTATTTTTAACAATCAGTGCAGACTATTATTATTATTGATACTAGCCCAGATCTTTTTGAGTGGTGGGCTTGCCTTACATTGCTGTACATGTGGAGAGGTTGTATTTAAGTTAGTGTTGGGGGATTATTTTTCTTTAGGGTAAATCTACCAAAACAGATTTTTCAGTGTAGAAACTGACTTGTCTGAATGCACAGTGACTGCAGAGCAGTGTTAATGGTCCTGCCACGGACAGTGAGGCTCAAGGTCATGTCTGCCTGGAGGCCTGCCTTGATAAGTGCTCCCATTGCAGTGATCTCCGTGGGTCACTGCAGGAATGCTGAAGCCCAGCTACAGCTGGTAAAGTTCGATGGTCTGGAGCTCTTCAACAAGAAAGCATGAGAGACAAACAAGCAAATATTCTGCTGTGTCTGGATTTTCAGAGAGAGATCAACAAAGGACTTTGTTAATGCTCCTTGAAGGAAATGAACTGCCGTGGAGCAGCAGTGTAACTTTCTCAGTAATTAATACCTGGTTAAAGCGTAGGAAGGACTGTCAGCTTTTGTAGGGAAGAGTCATCACTCTTCACTCCCGGGGGGATCTGTGTTAAGGCTTGTGTTGTTAAAACAAGTTAAAAATGGCCTGGGAAAGAGGCTGAGTAATGAAGTGACAGTATATGCTGAAAATCACAGAATTAGGGTAGCAGAAGCTGGTTGCAGTTGCAGAAGGTTCTCACAGTACTTGGTTGTAGGTACTTGATGCCAGCAGATGTAAACTAATGTGCACAAGGCATAAACAACTCCCTGTGCCTGTGCAGTGATGAGCTCATGAGAATCTGTGCCAGTCAAGAAAGTGATCTTTTAAGTAATGCAGATAAGGCTCTGTGAAACTCACTCAGCAGCAGTCAAAAACAACAAAAAAAGGCAAATAGAAATGACATCTCTAGGAAAAGAAGAGGGAGCAAACCAGCATGCCATGGTGCAAATCCATTTTGGTTTTGTGTAACGAATAAAATACCCTCCCAAAGTTAGGGGCAGACATTCCTCCCCTCTCCAAAGGGTTGTAGTTAATATTACAGAAAAGCAAATGACTGAAGAGCTTTTGTAAAAAAAGTAACCAAATAAACTGGAACTTAGCCTGGAAAATATATGTTTGGAAGTAGGAAGGATTATGATAGAAATCTGCAGCCATGGGAATATCCCTGTTTATTTTGCCACCCCAGCACAGCAAGAATTGAAGGGTGCAAAGTGGCAGCCATGTAAAAGGTGGTGACTTTTGACAGAGGAGGTAGAAAAACATGTCCCCTTGACTCCCCAGAACCTTTCTGGGTCCGTGGCATCCTTTGATGAGACATTTCCCATGCATGTGCTTGTTTTACCCTGCCTGTTGTGGCACTGACCACCTAGTTCTTGTGCTGAGGAGTAGGTGAGCAGTCACACCCTGTCTGCTCTTTCCATGCCATTTATGACTTTGGAGATTATTGTATTTCTCTGAAGTCACCTCTCTTCCTATCTGAAGTGCCTGGTCCTGGTCCATCATTCCTCACAGAATTGCTGTTCAAGACCTCTGGATCATTATTGCTGCCCATCTCTGAACCTTTTTTCTGAAGCTACACAAAAATATTGGTCTCTAAAAGGGCTGAGCACCTTCCTCTTGAATAGAGTGTTCTCTCAGTGGATCTCTGAGCATTTTACAAAGGACAATAGTATCTTTATTTCCTCTTGGAAGACAAGTAGAAAGAAGGACAGAGAGTTAACCCAGGTGGTTATGAGAGCAGACACTTGAGAATGCATTATCTGAAAGCAGTGAGGCTGGAACGGGGAAAACTATATAAGGATAATAGTGATTTTTGAAAGGCAGTTCAAAAATTAATTTCTGCCTGTGGTTCTCATCTTTCCTGAATACTCTGCCCTTTTTGGGTTCCTGTGACTTAAAGTGTGTAATTGAACCAGAAAAGCTTATGAGAGGGACAGTGGGAATACTTAGAGATGCAAAGTGGCTTCTGCACTAGAACTGTGTAAACTAAGAGAAAGGAAAGAGAAGGCAGAGGGATGACATGGAGTTCATGGGAATGCTGTGGACAGTGTGCATGGAGGTGCAGTGTTTGTGCAGTGTCTCAGTACAAAATCTTGACATACTGAAGCTGGTGGGTGACAGGATTGAAAGGGGTGGTGGGTGGTAGAATGTCTTGTCAAAAGATGCTCAGGATGCCAACAATTTCTGTTGAATCCAGGGGTGCTCAAGCACATGGGAGAAATCCTCTAAAGGTTACTAAGTACACACAAACCACATCCAGCTTCACGGTTCTCATGAAGTGGGAACAGTTGGAAGCCAGGAGAATACTCCTAGGAAATACCACATGTCTTTCTAATACTGCTTCTTGAGCTTTGGCATTTAACCACTGTTGGAGACAGAAATGGTTCTTCTTGTGTTCTTCTGTAATCCTGAAGGGTGGGATTCAGTGAATATAACTCATCATCTAAAAACTAGATTGTTAAACTCAGTGGGGTGATCTTTCTTTTTGAGGTGCTTCCCTCTATCTGCATTGCCTACAGACAGCACTGAACACTTTGTGGCTGTGTAGGTGAGATGAATCCCATCTCTGCCGTGTTTTTGTAAGAACAATAGCAAGTTACAGAAAGAGCTCAGACAAAGATTTATAGCAATGACTCTGAAGACATCTCAGACTCTCTGGCACTCCTGGAAAATGCTAAGAGGTGATTTGATTATACTGTGTTAGTACTTGTAGGTGAGGAAATTGATCTTCCTGAAAGCTCTTTTAATTTAGCATAAGAAAGTGGGATAGCTGTTTGTGGAACGTGATGTTGAACATACTTCAATGGGAAATGATGACCCTTTTTCTAGAATGTGTGTAATTAAATATTGAAGCACTTGAGACTATGAGGAAGTGTCCTCTGGTTCAAACAGAAGTGCTTACTTTGAGTAGGTCAGATCCTCTAACCGGGGTTATGAGGCAAGTTGGGATTTGTAGCCATCGCAGTTTGTTGTAGTTTCTAAAACATGAAATAGCTTGGAGCTAAAACCTTTTAGAAATAAAGATTCTAAAGGTTCTGGATGCTGTGTCAGTGGTATAAGCCCCTGTAATCTCCAAACTGTATGGGTGCAATTGTGAGTGGTTTCTTGTATTGTCCCTGAAATGTGTGCACGTGCATCAAATCTCTGCTGGTCCTGAGGACTGAAAAGCTGCACTTCCCACCTAAGTGCTACATCCAAAGTAATTCTGTTGCCATTAAGCACATTAAAATATTATAAGGTGTAAATATGTAAGAAATACAGGACAAAGGAACAATACAGATTTTTTTTCTTCCAAACTTCTTCAGTAGAGGAAGAAAAGTTACTCTTTTCAGTCTCCTGTTCTTTTTTGAGAAGCAATAAGCTGTGCAAGTGATGGCGAGTTGTTGATCAGTTCTTTTGTGATGGGATCCAAAATAATTTATTAAGTGTCTGGTTGCAAAATTTCTACTTAATTCAGCAGAACTGGATTTATAACAAAAATTTCTTCGAAAGAAATCATTACTTTGTTGTTTGCCTGCTTTTTTCTTCTGTAATCCATATAGTTTGCTCCCAAATGTGCTTTGCTCTGTAAGTTCTAAACAAAACCCAGTAATTTTTAAATAAGAAGCTACAGTAAAATGCTGCTTTTTGGTACCACAAGGCCTTCTAAGGGGGTAAGACCTGACACCTGATTACACAGGTATGGTGATACACCTGGAGTTATACTGGTGACTGTTCAAATAACAGACCTGTTGTTCTTTGTTTTCTTTTGCAATAGTACCAAACTGCAAGGTTGGTCCTACCACACCTTCCACTAGAAATAAGCAGTTCCACAGTGATGCTCAGGCCATGTCCTGGTGCAGGAAGGCTGGCATACTCAATACTGTGTTATGGTGGTTTCTAACTCATGTTGGCAGTGCTGCAGACAAGGGTTCAAGAAGACTTTTGGTGAGTTAGAGACTTTCAGAGCTATTGGAGCCCTGTCCTGTAGCCTTCTAGACTTCAGTTTGCAAGTGCTGGCTGACAGTCCCGATCTGAACAGATTGTCATTGTTCAGTTATTTAACTTCTGCATAATCTTTGCATGAATAGAATTTCTTGTGTGTCTTGTGGAATAACCTTTTTTATAATTAGTATCTGCAATAATTTTTTCCTTTGGAAAGTAATTCATGTCATCTTGCAGAGATAGGACAGACATAAAGCATTATTCTGCAGTCACACAAGAAGCACTATTCATTCACAGTTTGTGTTGTGAAGCCAGTCCTGTATCCCTGGGGCTGGGTTGGTTTCGTGGCAGCAGTCCTACTTACAGAATCTTTCTGCAGTATTTCTGAACTGGGGGCTGCTCTAGAGTCAAACTGGAATGAAGTTGCAGCCTGGAAAGAGCCAAGTTGGAAAGTTTCTTGGTGCATTTGATCTTTTCATTCTACTCATAAATAGCAGGTTTTAGTCACCCACCAAGAGTCACAGCTGAAGCTCAGTTTGAGGCTGCATTCCCAGATCTGAAAAGAGGGATACTCCTCTCTTAGGCTTTGTCCTGACTATGTTTGCATGCTGTGTCATGTTCAACAGATCACACTCAAATAAAGCTGCAAGCTGAGCATGTCCTACCTTGGGCAAGGCAGTGGGAAAGGAGAGAAATTTCTACTCTGTAAGGATTTGTGCTGCTGCAGCCCTTGAATAACCTGAGCATGTTTCTGCAGACAGTGATAATAAAACAATTAGTAAATAATTACTGGGAAGACATTAGTTAGTGTGGTAGGAAAGAGCCTATTGGGGTTTTGTATTGATTGTTTGAGTACTTCCTCCTCTGACACAGCAGTAAAAGGTGCTGACAGCAGAGGCAAGAGGCAGCAATCCTGTGTTGGCCTGAGCAAATTTATGTCTGCATTGTGTTGGTTTGTGCTAGTACCAGAGGAATACAGGCAAACTGGAAAGGGATTAGAGAGTGCAGCAATCATTGCATAAACACCTGAAGTTGTTACTGGGCATAGCTGGCAATACAAGGTTGAACAAAAAAAAAAAGAGTCCATTTAGGTTGGGAATCTAGGAGACCTTTTCCTTGAAGGAATAACCTTACAGAGGCAAAAACTTCCTTGCTTGAAGGTGGCTTAATTAGAGAAAGTGGCTTAGTCAGTGATGTGGTGGGAGGAAACTACCCTTGGAGTGACAGAGGAAAAGGAGACAGTGAGTAATACATTATTACTCTAATTAAGAAATAACTAAATCAAGATGTAACTATTGCCCAAATTAGGTATAAACCCAAATTGTTCTTTGCTGCTAAAAGGAAGACCAGTCTCTCCTTGCTGTGTATGACACAGAGGGAGAAGGAAGGAGCCCTCAGGAAGTCCTATGCTTTTTGAGAAGCTATATTAATTCTTCATCAAGCTTGCTGTCCTGAAGGTCTCTCCTGTCTCTATTATATAGTGGTGATTTCAGGAAATGCCAGAAGGCTTGTTTGAAGTTGATGGGGGCTCAGAAGAGGAAAAGCAGCAGACCTCTTACCCTGATGTGCTGAAGGGAGTCCATGGATCAGTGGACTTTTTGGAGGCCTAGCATGAGTTTCCTGACAAAGGCCATGAAGGCATTGAGGAGCCAACAGCACTTTTTAAACTGTGGCTCTGATTCAGCAGAGATTTTAGTACACGTGACAGTGAAGCCTGAGAGGAGAGAGTGGAGGGTGTGAAGTGTTCCCTGGGTTTGTGAGTGACGGTGTGAAAAGGGTTCTGTGCACGCCCTTTCTCCGCCGGCGCCTTGACTCACTGCAGTGTCTGGGCACACCTGGTAGCCGTGCTTGTCCCTGGGCAGGGGGCACCCCTTGTACCACGGCTCATCCCTGGGGAGGGGGCACAGCTGGTACCCCTGCTGTTCCTCAGGAAGGGGCACACCTCATAGCTCTGCTCATCCCTCGGGAGGGCCCTCCCGTGCCAGAGGGGCTTTGGGGCAGTGCCAGTGGGTGTGGAGGGGAGCAGGCCACGACAGGAGGAGCTGAGGAGCTGCTTGGCCCGCAGCTGGGATGGGCAGGTGGCAGCCTGTTACAGAGCCCAGCATGGCAGTTAGCTCTTCATCCTGAATGCAATCTTTTCAATGCCTTATATAATCCAAAGAGCAAACTGGGAAGGGCTCTTTACCTGTGCCACTCCACATAACTGCAATGAGCAGACGTGGTGCTTCACAAACCCCATTGAATCAGTGCTTCTCAATTTTAAATTAAGGCTTTAAAATATGTAAAATGTGAATGTTTAGACTAGTGCTCTCCCCAGTTGGTAATTACAACAGCACCAAGCTGTTAGGGCACTTGCCTCATGTGTGCTGTGTTTGTCCAGGCTTTGAGCTAAGTTGGTGGGATGGAACTGTGGGGAGGGCAGTGCTTCATCAGGTGCAGGCCTGGCCTTTCGTAGTGCTGGATATTTGCCTTTGAAGAAACAAAAATAAACCCCTGCTGTGGAGTGACTTAGCTGTGTGATACAATAATGTTTTATTAAATCAATTTCTGTTTATACAGGAATAGAGGGTGCTCAGAATTTCACTGGGATGTTTTAATTTGATTGTTCATGTATTAAAGAAAGATGAGGCTATGTCTAAAACTCAAGACCCTTAAATCTGAGATTTGCTTTTTTTCATAACAAAGTTAAACAGCTTTTGAGTTTCTTTCTGGTGCAGTTCTGACCATGATAGTAGGAATGCAGCTGGAAATTACTGTGCTAAGTGTAAAACACTCAATTCCTAGTTTTCATAGGATTAACCTTTATACAAATGGTACAATCCTCAATGTCTACAGCAGTGGACTTACTGTATTAAATACGCTGCTATTTATGGGTTGTAAGAGAAACAGTTATTCCTCCTTTAAACATATTGCTATGGTCCCAGAGACCTTGGTGAAAGGCTGATGGAAGCCAATGTGGCCTTTACTAAAGACCGTACATTCTTAGAGGCATTCAGCTACTTTGCTGCAGGCTTTTTGCAGCTTTTTATAATCCAGAGAGCTTGGAAATCCTGAAAGTGCTTTTCTCTACTGCCCTTTGCCTTATCTTTAGAGCTTTGGAAAACGAAAGGCAGAAATTCACAGCAGGATCAAAATGTTTTGCTCTATTAGAATTAAAGGTAATGTTTTGCTCGGTCTGGGGAGGAAAAAAAGCAAGTCTGAAAAAAATTAATGAGTGGCTAAAATAGAGCTGTTAAAATGGCAGCACACAGACAGCCTGTGTATAAATATAGGCCAGCTCCTCAGCACTGCTCTTATATGGTAGATCTGAGTGAAAGAAGACTATCAGCCTACTCTGTTCTGTGCAGGCCTGTGTGCTGGTTGTTCTGTCTGGTGCCAGATGTTTGGTAGTAGACAAGGCTGCATAATACATGGCAATCATAATGACTGTCACCTTTATTTCTGTTGCAGGGACCTGTGTCACCAGTGTGAGAGAGGAATCTCCCAAGCACGCTGTGGATTTTTTGTCTGTACATGCTACTGGACTCTCTACCTTTTACTGACCCACCCAAGGAGAGAAAACGGGTCAAGCAGAAATTGTTGACTTGCCACTTCTCCCTAAGAACTGACTGGATTTTATGGCCTCTGTTGGAGAAGCTACCTGGAGCATTGGAAATGGAGCAGCTCGTGCTGTACCTCTGCTGAGCAAGGCTTTCTGCATGGAATACAAGCATTGAGGTGCCTTAAGTTAAACCATATGCAAGTTGCACTAGTTGTTGTAACTGTACTGCTGAAACCCCTCCAGACTTCTCCAGGGCTTTCCAAGGCAGTAGCTCCTCACACAGTTTGGATGTTTCCAATTGACATTCGAATGTTTTCATCCAATGTGGTGTGGCTGTGAAAAGTGAGTTTTTCCCTGTGAAGTTGATGGTGAGTTTTGCAGCCTCACTTCCCGGCGTGGGCTGTGCTATGGCAGCGACCTACAGGCTGATGGTGACTTCAGTGAACTGCTACAGCAGCGTGGTGGTCGAGCAGCACTCCCAGCACACGGTGCACTACTGCACAGGCTCCTGCCAGCTCCTCAAACAGGGGCTCACCTGCATAGTTGCACACCACAGTGTCTGTGCAGAGCTCGGTGTCCAAGATGCCAACCTGGACCATAAAATTCCTGTTCCTGAAAATGGTCTTGCCTTGGCTGGAAATGAGGACTATCACCAAATCCTCCCAAATAGTGCAAGAATCAAGAAGGGCTCTTCAGTGCAAGCCTCCAGCAGTTTAAAAGACATTACTGGTGAGGCAATAAACCTTGCCAGTGGTAAAACAAAGGAATTCTCCTTTGAAAAGCTCAAAAACTCTTCCAGTCATGTGGCCTACAGAAAGGGAAGGAAAGTTCGGTCAGAATCTTTCAGCAGACGATCCTTTGATTTTGACTTGATTTATGGGCACTTTAACAATGATGAGAACTGCCCTCCGTGTGGCTCTTTGCAGAGTCCCTCACCCGTGGAGAAATGGCAGGAGAGCAATGATGCTCCAGAAGTCACCATGAATCCTGTGGTTCCCTTCTGCCCTCATTCCTTCCCTGAAGAAAACATCATTACCCAGATTTTAGAAAAGCACAAGTTAGATGGTTCTTCTGGTGGGGATATTAAGGTGTGCCTGGACATCTTGCTTAAGTGCTCAGAGGATCTGAAAAAATGCACGGACATCATCAAACACTGCATCAAGAAGAAGTCTGCAGACGTTGGTGGAGGGAACAGCAATGATCCCCTGGCTAGTTCAGAGATGATATACATGAATCTGATGACAAGATTTTCTTCCTACCTGAAAAAGCTGCCCTTTGAGCTGAAGACAGCGGGGCAGAGAGAAGCAAGTGACTGGGCAGAGCTCATGAACTGTTTCCATGGCTTGCAGCAAACTCCCTTTCCCCTGGTATTTGGTGATGAGCAGCCCCCCAGGTATGAAGATATCATTCAGCTGCCATCCTCAAGTGCAGTTCCTCTCGTTCTACCAGGTCAGGGTGAGGTGACAGGCACTTCCCAGTCCATCCAGACAGGTACTGTGAGCTTCACCTCCAACTCCCTGCCCGGTGTCCCTCCAGAGAGCAGCGTGAGAGCTGTGAAAGATGCTCTACCTCAGTCCCCAGCCCCGAGCCCCTGCGACTGCACATCTGCCACCGAGGCGCTGTACATCGAGGAGGAGTCTGATGGGGACAGAACAGCAGGGACAGAGAAGAAGGCAGAGCAGAAGGGGGGCTGGCAGAGCCTGGAGCACAGCTACCAACGAGCTGCTGCTTCAGACCTTCCTGCTGATGCTAAAGCAGAGCGGGCCAGGGCGGGAGATGCTCCCGGGAAAACTGCTTCTTTAAAACCAGTGTCGGATCCTGTGTTGTGTGGTGCCCAGGCTGCTGTCCCCAAAGGAGCCCAGACATGCAGTAGGGTAGACAAGGAGGAGATAGACAAACTGCTGCTGGACTTGGAGTGCTTTTCCCAGAAAATGGAGAGTGCTCTGAGGGAACCCTCTCGGAGGGAGGGTGATCCTGCCTCACTGCAGGTGTCTGGCAGGCAGGGTAGGCAGGCTCCACCTCTTGAACCCAAAAGTAAACCTGCTGATCCCCCTTCTTCTTTGTCAAAAATCATGGAAACCAATGGTCATAAAATGGAAGAGGATGACAAAGCCCTTTTACTGCGGATCCTGGGAAGCATTGAGGACTTTGCCCAGGAGCTGGTGGAATTCCAGACAGGCAAGGGAAGTTTGTCCAAGGAGAGGGAAGTGATGCAAATTCTCCAGGAAACTTTAGCAACTCCTTCACAGTCCCTGCTTGCAGGGCAAAAAAGCCACGTTGGGGCTGCCTCCAGAGACTCTGTTCCAGCTTCAATTCAGCAGGCTCCAGAAGTAATAAAGGTAAGAGAACCAAACTTTTGATGGGATAGTGGGTAAAACAAAGGTGGGAAAATGTGGGGGGAGTGAGGGAATTGCATCTAAGTGATACATTGTGCTTTGAATGCTGCAGTGTGGAATAATGTGTTCAACCTGGCAGAAATGTAGCCTTTATTTAAAAATAAACAAAAAAAGGAAACTGAAACCCATGAGAAAATAAAATAGGTCCTGACATGGAGTTTCACCTTTGAGCTTGACCCTTTCTTGCTGGTGCTCCTGTAGACTGTTTACTTGTGGTTTAAATGGGTCCCTTGTAATAGGTTATAGTAATAATTACTTTAATAAGCATAAATAATGACTTTATTTCTGGGAGCAAGTACTGGACTCCCTCTCAGCAGTTCAGTGAGAACTGATTCTTCCACCTCTCCCTTTCCCATCTCTGAGCAGCCTTTCTTGTCCTCCTCATCACTGGTTCCTAAAGAGACCAGTCCTCCATGGGACAAAGGACAGAATCTCAGAGGATTTTTGCTTTCCCTGTCCGCAGTGCATGGAATCATGTGGAGTCTGCATTGCTTGTATATCAAATGAGGAGTAGTTTTTCCCAGGAAAAAGGTTCTTGATGGGAGCCTGCTTTAGAGGAAAGCCAGGGCTTCTGTTGAGCACTCAGTGCTTTTCATTTGGTGACAGCTGCTAAATTTCAAGAAAACTTGTTGCCATACTTCCAAGTAGGCAGTAACTGTAGAGAGGACTTCAATTCCAAAATCCCCCTTCCACACAGGCACTGAAAAAGTGCCCAGGTTGTAAGTGAACTTTCACAGCTTCTTCCAGTTGGAGCTTAATGTGCATGTTTTCAAAACTGGCCACTTTTGCCCAAAATTTGATGCAGTTCTGAAAAAAGGGTGCGTGGGTTGTGTCTTACCCTACGTGATGGTGCTGAGATCCCGTTAGACCAGGCTCTCCAAGAGTTTCTGTTGTTGCTCTGGGCAACTTTGCTTACAGAAAATGGTATTCTGATATTTCCAGCAAGGGAAAGAATATTTTTCCTCAGCAAGTGTAGAATTAAACAGCTCCAAAATCTCTAAAGTAATCCCTTGTAATCTTGCCTTGTACATTATTTTACAAAAATTTCTAACTCGTGAGTTCAAACAAAAATGTGTTTGATGAAGTGTGACGCTGCCTTTGTGGCAGATTTTATGTAATGCTTGAAAATGGGATGCATTTATGCTGCCACGTGGCTTCTCAGTGTGGTGCCTGGGCAGGTTGTGTTCCCCTGATCCCACCTAGCTGTGTGTTAGTTTGCTCCCAGCCTGCCTTCCATGGACATGTGCTCCACAGCTACCAGAGCTCTGCTCCTCTGTGAGTCACACGAGCCTTGCCTTGTGCAGATGCCCAGAACCCAAGACCCTGGGAGAGAAGAGCTGTTGTGGGGAGGCAGCTGGTCCCCTCAGCAGAGGGCAGAAGGCACTGGGCTGCTGCCTCTGCACTTGCCCCAGGGTTTGCTGTTATGTGTGGCACAGATGTGTCCCTTACTAGGTGTAGCATGTGGGGAATACATCCATATTCCTGGATCGCTCTGGATGGGATTGAAACTGCATATGGATTCTCACTTGGTATTGCGTGTGTGCCTCAATTATGCAAAGTATTTGCTGTATTTTCTTAAGGCTCATAAAACTGTTATCTAAGAGCTGGGCACATGTGCAGAAACCCCAGAGCTCTGAGACTGATGGAAACGCAGCACACCTTTTGTTTGTGAAGGTTGTGACAGATTTAATATCCCTCAAATGCTAAGCAATGAAAAAGGAGAGGGAGAATCCTTCAGGCCAGGCTGTTCTCTGGCTCAGCTGGCTTATCTGGGATAAATCTGTGCTAACTTATATCAGCAACACACTTCCTCTTTATCATAAACCCAATTATGATCCTCCACAGAGAACAATGGGATTACTTGCCTCTTCGTCTTCAAAACCCAAATATTTAGAAAGTAGGAAATGAATACTCAAGAAGTCCATCAATTTTGCAGAGCCAATAATAAGGGCATCAAGCTTCTTTTGGGCAGGCCAGAGGAAGCATTGCATACTTTTAGACTGTCCAACATTTCCCATTCTGAGATCCAGTTTTCCGTTGCTTATCTCTAAACCTCCTAACTATTTGTTTTGGGATTTCCTGTTCTCTGTGCCTGTCTTAAGCTGATTTTTTAGTATGTTTGTTTTGAAAAAAAAAAAAAATAGTTCAGTGAGAACAGTGCAGTTGCCTTCTAGAGGTCAGCAAGCCCCCCCTAGTACTTATCTGTATTTTTGCCTGTAGAGAGGAGGGCTATAAGGATCCTGGATGGACCAGCAGGTTTGAGGGAATTGGGAGAAACTGGGACCAGTAAGCAATGAAGAAGGTGGAGATGGGGCTGTTGGGATGCTCTGAGCTGACCTGCAGAAATTATGCTGAGTGTTGGGGTGTGTTCAAAGGTAAAGACTGCTACCTTTGAGTAAAATGTCATATACAAAGCCCTTGGAGAAGTCAGTGGATGTTTTTGACCTCCTGTGACCTTGGTCTGCCACCTGTACAGGTTGGCTGATTTGACAAAGTAAATTCAGCTAATGCTCAGAGTGGTGCTCTAGTGAAAGACCCTAGAAAAATCTGTAAGCAACGTGGTCCTTCTGTTTTCAGAATCGAGTGTGAATGGTGCAGGGCTCTGCTGCAGGGCTCTGCTCATGTGTTGTATTTTAAGAGCTGTTGAATAAAGTTTATGAATAATTTTGGGAGCAGAGGTCAGGGCCAGGCTTTGATACAAAGAGACCCTTTTGGTTTTTGTCCCTCCACTGTTGGATATCACCTCAAAAGGATTACATGTTGTAGTGAGCCAGAAAGAGCAGTTCTGCTTCCTATTTCTCTCCATGCCTCTCCTTCCTATTGTGTGGTTCTGAAACCACCTTTATACTGACTATGGGGCTTGTATATAAATTAAACCTAACAAACATTTTTGTTTTCTGCCATCTTAGTAAGTGGAATAGCTCAGCTGAGATCAGATGGGTGATCCAACCATTTCTGTCCAGGGGCTGTGGATCTGGGAGCAGAGGGTTTGTGGGGTTGATAAGACCACCTTTATAACCGTGCTGTATCTCAGGTCTGAGTGAAGCATCCACAGGCTGTTCCCACATTTCCTCTGGGTGGGCCCTAGGTAGTGTGTGTCTAGTCCTGCCTCTCCTGAACAACTGATGGGGTGGGTGTTTCTGGGACTCTCAGAACGTTCTTAACTCCCTGTGCCCTGAAACGCCATCTCAAGGCCACACACTTTGCTTTTTTGTAGCAAAATGTCTGTGTTGTGTGCTTAAATCAGGGGGCCCTAAGAGGGCTCTGAGGGGAATTAACTGTTTCTGAATCATAGGAAGTCAAGGTTGACCTTGCAACTTTGTAATTCTGCCCCCTCATAATTTTTGTGCACTTCTTTGTTTTGCAAATGTAATGATATTCTTATCAAGGATCTTGTATGGAGTGATTAATTGTGGCTTCTATAACGTCACAGTAATTTTAACTTTGTTCTGAAATAATTGTATATTCTCAAAATGTGTCTAAAATATAGTGTAAAACTCTTTCTGGAAAATCAACTTTCATCTTACATATGTTAAAAATTGTTTTGATCAGATATTGATAATGTTTGTCATTTAAGCTATACACACAATCTGCGCTCCTAAAACATCAATTATTCATTACTTCTTATTCATTCATTACAAATAGTGAATAACTACGGGCTTTTTTTTTCTGTTGGTAACAGTTACTGAAATAAAAACAAGTATTACGTGAATCTAAAGTGCCTCAGAATGAAAGGCAACTAACAGAGGTAATGTGGCATCTCTCACCTTTAACCTGGGTCACCTACAGCAAGGAGGGATTTCTGGGTTGTGGTTTGTGCAGTTGGTCTGCCTGTTGAGACCAGACTTTTCTGCTGTGGGTTTTGTCCAGTTGACTTTGAAGCTGTTAAAACAAGATTCTCTTACTGTCGATTTCTCATAGTACTGTATATTTATATCTTTATTTATACCCACCTTGTGTGTTTTGAGGATAGGAAGTAGCATGCTAGAAACCTGCTGTTCCAAAACACTGGAATGCAGACACAGTGAGCCTTGCCTCTGGATTACTTGTGTTTTTTCAGATTATCAGTGAAAACCTCTCAAATTTCTGAGATCCTTTGTGGCTCGTTAATTTGAGCATGCAAACTACTTGGCTGTGCTGGTTTTTTAAAGTAGGAACTAGTGGCTGGCAGATTAGTGTGTCTCTTTAATGCATACGTCTGTCAAAGGTTTCTGTAGCTGGTCTGGATGCAGCTGGAGGTCAGAGAGGTTCCTTGGGCTTAATTTCCTCTGCAGGCTGTAAGCAGAACATGAAGTAATTCATCACTTGCCACAGATGATTTACAATAAATCACCTCCTGACATGCTGCTGCATGAGATCTGCAGCACTTCCAGTACACTGCAGCCTCACGGGCTCTTTAGGTATTGCCTTAATGTTTAGAAAAAAATTGTCAGAGTAAGAAAAACCAAATCCGTTCCAAATGTGTTGCATATGGATCTGTGTCCTTTATTTGGTGGCAGTTCCACTTCAAACATTCCCGCCTGCCTTTTTCTTTTTGGAGGTTATTTTCTCATCCTCATCCTCTTTGTGCCACTGTTAGGCTTTGTACTCATTTGGGCTTCATGTTAGCTTAGGGCTTTCTACAGGAACCCAGGAAAAGACATCAGAGGCATATGTCCAATAAAAGCCTTCTGTTGTGAGGCTCACTGAGATCTTTGCATTTCAAATGCAATACCTTGATGAGAGCAAGCCCTACTAGCTCAAAATTGGGTGTTTTTCTCTGCTACTGAACTTAGACAGCATCCTGGCAGAGCGGCTCATGTTTTACTGTCAAGTAGGGGAAGGTCTCCATGGGACTCTTTTGTGTGGGAAGAATTGGATTTAGGCCCTTGTTCAGCACCATTCTTATGATAAGAGAGGGAGAACGTTCTTCTAAGAAGCCTAGACAAAGTTAGAGCAAGGGTTTGAAGTCTGCTTGCTCTAAGTTGTGCAGAGAAAAAGTAGACTATTGTCCCCTGAGAATTGCTTTGCCTTTGCCTGGTTATGGGGAAAGTGAATAACAAGAATGATGCATTTTGATGCCTTTAGGAAACTGTTTCCTTAAGAGCTGCTTGGGAATGACTGAGCTTATTATCCGAGATCATCCTTATGTGCCTGCTTGGCATTAAAGGAACTAGATGATTTGCTTTTTCCAGCAAGAAAAAAAAGAATGATGTTTTTTGAAAATTACAGCCTTCAGTCAAGAATGGGAACTAATACTGCTCCTCTGCTTCATCACCTCAGCAGTGGGGACCTCAAACCACTGCCATCCCACAGGCAGGGCCCCTGGCTGAGGCTGGTTTAACTCTAGCTGAGCCTGACTGACCCAGGGGTGCCCCTCAGGTCTCAGCACTGGAGCACACAAAGTAGGAACTATTGGGGAAGATGGTATATTTAGCCACTTCTGCAGAGTATCTAATTTTAGAGCTCTTGGTAGTGGTGGTGGGTGCTTCCTTTCTCATGTCACCCCTGGCCTATTACAAGCCAAGGACAGATTGTCTGTCATGTAGCCAGCAGGGAAATAGATTCACTTGTAGATCATGTTTCTCAATTAAAGTATTACAAGAAGGCAGAAGATCCTGGTGGTACTGAAAGACACTTTGAATATTGGTTAAAATAGGGAGCTCTGGCTTCAGGAGCGAGATGAAATTGCTAGATGTTGTCCTTGTGAAGAGAGAGAAGACATAATATGTTGGAGCCATTTGTCATTTTTTGCCTGTAAAAAATCAAACCCAAGAAAGCAACGTGCTGGTCTTGACGTGGTCTCCTACAGAGTGCCCGTGCCCCTCCTGGAAAGGTCAACATCTGCTTAGGAGCTGCCCAGGATGATGATCAAGGAGAGTTCTCTGCGGAGGGACCCAGATCTGGGAGGGGAGCTAGCTTTCCTTGCCAAGGGCTGTGACTTTGTTCTTCCATCTCGATTCAAGAGGCGGCTCAAGGCCTTCCAGCAGGCCCAGGTTTGGACACTTGGCATTTCTTTATCTTTTTTTTTTCTTGTATTTTTTTTATTGGATCAGAGAATCAATCTGTGTCCCCCCTAGGCGTGTCTATTTGCAGAAAGTTATTTGCAGCTAGATACCAGCAGGTTTAAAAATAAACCTTCCAGGCTTAGATTGCAGAGTTAAAATGTCTTTGTAAACAAGGGGGGAAATTAACAGCAAGGACAGTGATTTAATAATGGGGAGAAGTATTGTAAGACTTAAGTATTTTCTGTGAGATCTTTTGTGTGATTGCTCTGAATGTTTGTTGTTGCATGTTGGAAGAACCACAACGTTCTGCTGTCTGCTGTGAACTGTACAAATCTGTGCACACCAGCCTACCTGGTTTTTTTATGATTTTACCATCCCGAGGTGCTTCTTTGTGCTGTTTCCTAACCTTTCTGGGCTGTGGCTGAAGGAGATAGTAGAATCGTTTAGTCTGGAAGAGACCCTGAAGATCACAGAGGTGTAGCCAAAGAAATGGAAATTGTATCACAGCTGTAGGTTTTTGGTAAATCCCAGCTGCTGTACTCGCTCTCTGGAACAACTGACAAAAGATTGGATGTGCTAGGACACCAAATGGACATGTAGTCACTCCAGATTTAGAGGGTTCACTATTTGCTGAAATCGGCCCATCTTGAGCTTTATTTATATTTAAATAATGGGTGACCCAGTGAGGAAGTTAAAAAGTTGAAATTAGGAGCAGCGCAGCTGTTTCCTAAGAAACAGCATTAAAATTGCTCCAAAACATATTGTGGCACATTTTTTCATGCGTTCTGGTGACAGGTTAAAGTACATCTCAGAGGTTAATCTCTGGAACGTGTGTTTTTCACTCTCTGGGGGAGAATTGGATGAGGTAATAATGTGCACTAATGGCTTGGGCGGGGCCGAGCAGTTTGGACAGACCGTCAGGAACCTCAGCGCAGCTAAATTCCCTCTCCGGAGTTAGTCTGCTCGCTAAGGGTATAACCGGGGTAGGGTTTGCAGGGCGGGGATGAGACCTCCGGGTAGAACAGCTGGGAAAAGGGACGAGGCTTGGTGTGAAGCAGGAACACGTTCGCTGCTGAATGCCTTGGGAATGACTGCTCTGGGGCTGCCCGTTCAAGGCAAGTCAAATACTGCAGTGGCCACTTGCGGTATTCAAAAAAGATGGTCTTTTTCTTCTTTTCTCGCTACCTCCTCACCGTGTGTCACCCTTCTCTTGCCCTGGGCCCCACAGGTCTTTCTGTGAGCTGGCTTAATTCATAACACAGTAGAATATCATCCAGCAGCAAAGCCAAGTCTCTTTGCTGCCTTTGCAAGTGGGTTAAATCTGTTCCCAGAGTGACAGCGGACCTCTGGAGGTCGAGGGCAGGGCTGGGAGCTCTCCCACGTGGCAGCAGTGACGTGTAGTTAAATGTTGTGCCTTGTGGGGCTATACCTGGAGCTTGGGATGAGCTGAGTAGAGGTAACTGGGCCCAGTAAGAAAACAAAAGTGCTGGCAGGTGAAGAGGTGGTGATAGGGAGCAGAGAAGTGAATGAGAGATGCTTTGTGGAACACACAGGTGTTGGCCAGGAAGGCAGGGGAGAAGGGTGTTGGTAAACTTCTATCTCAGGAGCTGGAAATGTCAGTTTTTGTGCTTATCCTTTGTGGGACTATTTATGGTGGGATGAGAGAGCCTCCCATAGCAGTGTTGGGAGGAAGGGAGGTCTCTAATCCAACATCTCACTTGTAGGAATACTATTTCTAACACTGGGTCACATCAGCACTGGCTTTCCCCAAGGACAGGGATTTGCCCAGCCCTTCTCGGTGACCTCTCACAGGCTGTACTTCCCTCAGTGTCCTCCAGCCTAACCCTCCCAAGCTGCAGTTTGGTTCCATTGTCACTGTAAGTGCCCTTCTGAGAGCTGCAGGCTGTGTTTATTCCTTGGCTTCTCCTTCCCCTAGCTAGCAGGGCCAGCCCTCAGTGTCTCCTGCTGCCTGATCCTGATCCCAGCTTTCTGATTTCCCTCTTTTACATCTCTGGCTGATCTCTTCCCATCGCTTTTTTGAAGTTAAGGCCCAAAACTGGTCCCAGGAACCCAAAACTGGTCCCAGGAACCCAGATGCAGCCTTGCTAATGTCAGACAGAGAGAACTTCCTGTGTTTTCCTGGCCTTACTCCTAAGGCAGTCCAGGACATCATTTGCCTTACTTGTAATCAACCCTCACTGCAGGCTCCTGCTCAGCCTATGCACACCATCCCCTCCACAGCCCTTTTTTGCAGGGCTGGTGCTCAGCCAGTGGGTTCCCAGCCTGAACTGGTGCTGAGGGCTGTGTCTATAGGCACACTTGTCAGTGGAGGTGTGTGAGGCCTCTGCAAAACTCAACTGGGTAAGGCCATGAGGAACTTGATCCAGCCTTACAAAAGCACTGTGTCTACTCCCACCTAAGTCCTTTTTGGTTTCTGAATTCCTTAGGTAGAGTTTGTTTTCATTTTTGTTTTGCTGTGATTGGACTTTGTTTCTGCTGGTGAGTTTGTTTCCTAGAAGAAAATATTCTCTCCAGAAATGCATTTTCTCATAGCTCTGTGATGTTTGGAGCCATGTGCAGATGAGCCTTTGTTCTTGCTGTCCTTAGAAATGGGTAAGAAAGAGGCAGCAGAAGGTTCGTTGATGGGAAAGGGCTTCAAGGAAGAGAAAGTCTTGGGCTAGAGATACAAACCAGTGCTGGAGAACTGATGAGCTCTGAGGATGGCTTGTGTCCAGGTACCATCAGGCATCAGGAAGGCAGGAACTATGAAAAATGAAAGGAGACATTAAGTCAGCACTGTGGACTGCGAGAACCCAGGCTGAGTCACTGTACCCTAGAAAAGAGGATTACAATATCCCATTTGGAAATAAAACAAGAAACTGGTAAATATATTATCTAGGATCCTGTTCAAGCCTTGGACCAGAGGGAAGAAGTAGAAAGAATTTGAGCACTTGATGTGATACTGCTTCCTTCCATGGAGTTTTCTGCTGGGACTGGCACATCCCTGGGAGACAGGCTGGGATGGCAGAGATCTAGTCTGTGCTTTGTTTGTGTAGCTACAATGAGGCTGTAGTTCTGTCTGGTTTATTTATAACTCAGATGTCACTATTTTTGTCTGCCCGTAAATAAATTGTATGGCTGGCAAAAGGTGATATAGTGGATGGACAGATTTTAGTTAGGGGAAATTACAGAATGCTACAGAGTGGTATTTAAAGACGACTTTTATTCTCACCTTTCCCTTGAGCAAAAAAAAAGGAAAAAAAGTTTATCTGTTAATTATTGTAACAAAGCAAAAAGATTTATTAGAGTATTTGTTGTTCCCTTTCTTAGTTGTCCTCTCTGAAAATGCACATCCCTGTTGGAGAAGTGTGTTCTGCTAGGCAAACAGCATTTAAGGCTAATTTTTTGCAATAAGAAACTGTTTATTTCCAAGGAATTTCCACAGAATTTCCTGTCATATCACTTTCTTAAATTTTTTTCACAAAAAGTTGTAATTAACTTCTTCTTGTCCCCATAGTGGTTTGCATCTGGTTATACCCATCCCAGAGTATTAATTTGTGAGGTCGTTCTGGGGAACAAAATCCTCAAGGACTAGTTGCTGCTCATTTTTTTCTCTTTGTGTCATAAACTGCTCCTTTCTTACGTGAGAAGGCTGAAGACAAAGCTCAAAAATTGTACTTCTATTCCTGAGGCAGAATGCAAAAAGCAGCTATCCCTAAGCAATGCTTGCTCTTAGTTTGGCTTGGACTGAGCAGGAGTGAGTGAGTCAGACTTTACTGGGAAGGTCAGCTGGGAATCTGTGTCCAGAGTGGCTCCGTCCTTCAAAGCCCAGCAGGATTCCCTGTATTTCTCCTATAGGTGTCTGACCTTCTGCCTTGTGTGTGGATGTGGACCAGGAAATTAATGCATCCTCTGTGGTCCTGACTTGTGTGAGCTGGTACCGAGCACTGCTGCCTCTGGGAGTACCTGGAGGCAGAGGAGTTGCTCAGAATTTTGGGAGGTGGAGACCTGGGCAGAGGGGGTGAGTTGTGTTCCAGCATGGTCAGCTCAGGCTGTGCGCCATGTCAGGGTGTGCGTAAAATGCAGAAGGGGAGGAAAATGGCCCAGTGCTGTTGTGCTCTACTTGGGGACTTCTCTTCACCTTCCAAGAAAACGAAAATACAATTTTATCGTTCCCTTGTACTGTAAGGGAAGGGGATGTATTGTTACAGTGAAAAGTCAGTGTCCTTTGAAAGAACATCCTGGTTTGTGGAACTTTTTGTTAAGTTTGAGTCATTTCTCTTCGTTCCTCCCAGTGCTGGCAGCTGGGAGTGCCTGCGTGTCCTGAAGAGATTAGGGAGCAATAAACCTGTTTATTGCCTGAGAAGTGGCCTTCCAGCAAACTGATGTGAAGTCCTATTATAGAAGTCAAGTGGCTGCAGTTGGCACCTCGACGTTTTCCAGCTTTGCATTGTTTGTATGAATATGGTGCTGTGAGAGACCAGCAGGGACTTCCCCTCTGCTGGGATCCAGAGAGGGAAAACTCCTGAGCAGAGCGAGGTGCTGGCTGGAGAAGCCCCTGGCTGGTCAGGGCAGGCGGGGTGAGAGCAGATGGTAAAAGCAGAAGTGGTGATTTGTATGATCCCTGGGCTGGGGCCAGGTGCTCCCTCCCTCCCCACACACATTCATTTGGTCTGGGCTTTGCTTTTGGTGCTCCACTGAGGAAAGGGCAGGAGGAAGCCAGGAGAAGGATTGTCTTTTAGTTAACCCTGTGAACTGTGCTCCCAAAGTGAGGGTCCAGCTCTCCCCAGCTTAAGCTCTGCCACCACCTCAGATCACCTGCATTGTCCTGCTGCAGGACAGAGTGACCAGGGCTGATGCTCACCCTCCTCCAGCACTTGTGAGCCCCAGGAACATCCTGAGTCTTAGAGCTGGCCCCTCTGAGCTCCAGCATCACTCAGGGCAGACACAAAGACATGCAATGTCTGAAGGAGGACAGGAGGGAGAACAGGTGTTGGTGACCAGGCTGGCTCTCCAAAGGTTGAGAGCTGTTCAAACTCTGAATACTGGTACTGATAGAAGTACTGAAGGCTGGAAATGATCTCCAGCTTCCAGAGGGGAGACAACTTGAAGAACCCCAAGCTCCATGTTGATGTGTTCTGTACAGAGCAGTTAAAGACAAAAGTGTGTTCTGCCTGGTGGCATGTGTGTGCTGGTGTTCCTGCTCCTGAAATGGGGCAGCGTTTGGGAGAAGAAAGAGGTCCTCCCGTTTAAAGAAAGAGCCATGAAGCAGAGAGTGAAGAAGAGGAAAATCCTCTCTCCTTTCATGTGTCTCTGATGAATGGGTTATAAAGTATTATGAACTGCAGGTAAAAGTAATGCTTAAAGAATCTTTTACAATTCTCCCTTCTTTACCTTATTGAAAGCAAATCTGTGGCTAGTTGGGAGATTCAGTATGTGTTAAGAAAGAAACTCCAAGTTTATAGAAAATAATAAGGCAAAGTCAGTTCATCATATACATTCCTCTGCATTTAGTGGACTCAGACTTGGCTGCTTTATCCTGAAACCATTTTGTTTTGAAACAGTTAGAATAAACAAACTGAAAGTCGCAGCTGTATTTACTTCACTGTTGCCTTCTAAGCCTTATCACATATGTTGTTACATTAATAAAACTCTTTTGCATTGGAACCATTGTGCAATGGGAAAGCCTGTTGCTTTTTCCCAAGAAGGAGTGTCTGTGGGGGAGCAGGGAATTCCTCATCCCTCCACATTTCAGCAGCTGATTTTGCAGTTTATACTGTAGTTACTTGTCAAAGTTTAAAAAATGTTCCCTCCCATGTCTGAAAAGTTCCCTGGTTTAGGGTCTCATTGTGTACTTAAATACAAATGCTGCCTGTGGTGTAGAGCTAGAACTAGAGATCCACTGGGGAGGGGATCCAGTGGGGATCACCATATCAGCCATATGTTCCTTACTGACAGGAGGGGAGTGAGGAAAAGACATCATGTGAGTGCCTAATGACTCTCTGCTGGCTGCTCCTAATTCCTGATGGAAAAATTGATTTACCAGTGCTTAGTACCTTTGACAAAATCAGGTCTGGGACTGTTTAAGTTGGGCACAGAATAAAAGGCTTGCTGAAACTGAGAAGGAAGTCTTGAAAATCTTTTCTTAATTTATCTCTGAAGCAGTACTTTGGCAAAACTAATTATGTTCCCAAGGGATAGAAAATGTCCTTGTTTGAATGTAAGCTTGCTCATACTTTAGGCAAGCCGTTTGTGTGGGTGGGTGCTCTGGTTCAGAGGGGAAATACTGAAGAGCAGATACTTTGTTGTTCCTGGGCCAGAATGACAAGACCAAGAGCAGCATGAGAAGAAAAAGCATTGTCCTTGTCTGTGGCATCACTGAGTTGCAGAATGTGTTCTCCTGTGACTCAACAGGAAATCATGATCCACGGCTAGATATGTAAAATACTCAGAAATGGCATAAAAGCAGGTGTGACATATCCTAAACTCACACTGGTTCATAATGCAGAAATTTTTAATTGCCTGTTTAAGATGCATTTTTATCCCCATGCTATAATTTAATTGTCGGTGGGCTTTAATTTTCTCCTAATCACTGGAAGCACAAACTATTTTTTCCTGCTCTGTGTACCATGATGTTAAAATGTGTTTGTTATTCACTGTATTTTCAGGCTCAAAGTAAACAAGAGAAGAAGGCAGGAACTTCATCCCCAGCCCCCCTGCAGCCTGTGGTTAGCACTTGCACTTCTCTGCCTGTGAATAAAGCCACCAGCAGTACCTCTGTGCCCATAAACATTCCACGTTTCTACTTCCCTAAAGGACTCCCAAACGTCTGCACTAACCATGAAGAAATCATTGCCAGGATTGAAGAGGCTTTTACAGAGTTTGAAGATGAGAAAGCAAACATCTGTGAAATGGGGAAAATTGCTAAGGTAACTACTGATGGGCTTGGAGGTCTTTTCAACCTTAATGATTCTTTGATTCCACTCTTTAAGTTTTTACTTTTGGGAGAGATACTTTGTTTAAGTTTCAGTCTATCTCACAGCTGTTGGAGGGGGAAAAAACCCATTATCCTTTTGATCTGAAGGTTTTTTGTTTAGATTTAGAAAATAGTAAACAAAAATGAGCTCAGTTTGCTGATTGTCACATCAGATGTGTGTGTTTGTTCTTGCTTTGATTTATGAAGCAGTTCTCTAAGCTTTCTTAGCAAATACAAATTGCATGTATGTTTCACTATTCCTTCGTATTTCTGCCCAGAAGGTTGAGAAACTCAGAGGCAGAAACTTGTCTGCCTCTGTGGCTTCAGGTAGTATCAGCTGCCCTTTTTGTAGCTGTCCTGCTCAGCTAGCACGAGCTGTAGGTGCTGCTGCAGCGTTGTCTGAGGAAGCAACTTCCAGCCTCCAGCTCCCTGGACAGGGAAGAGGGAGATGTCCAGTCAGCCCCAGCTCCTGAGCTGTGCGTGTTCAGTATGCACAAGGCAGGTGGGACAGCTGGTGATGAGCTCTGCCTTCAGGGCACAGCACTTGTGTGGGAGCATCCTGCAGATGTCCCTCTCCTTCAGCTGCAGTTTGCAGTGCCGCTGATCTAAACCCAGCATTTATCAGACACATCCTGGATGATCTGCTTGCCCTGAATGAGTCTCTGGCAGTGCAAACTGAGCAATGAGGCTCTCTCCAAGAGCAGCACTTGTTTTGTAAGAAGGAAGGTTTTCCTGAAAGGAGAGACTAGGTTGGTTTTCTTTGTTTAAAAAGGAATCCAGTCATATTATTTGTAAACCTGCTCTGAAAATATAAATAAGAAATTTTTGCTTGACCAAAAAATGTTTGAACAGTGAAAAGCAGGAGGGTGGTGCAGAAGAGACTTTTGCCTTTCCATCTGGTCTCTACATGGATGTGCTCCTTGCCACTTAGTTATTGAAAGGCTGGGTTCTGTTCCATGGGATTATTGACAATGGTGCCATTTGGAGCTCTGAAATAAACGCTTCAAAACCAGCTGCACAAAGAAAACAGCAAAAAGTCATTCTTTCCTTGGAGGAGTCAAACACCTGTAGAAGCACAGCTACCTGACATAGAAATGGATAAATCCAAAAGGGGTTCTTGGGTTGATTAAGATTCCCAAAGAAACATACAGGTGTGGACAAGAAGCTGAGAATGGACTTGCAGGATAGTTCTGCTTAACAGAGGAGGTGAAGGAGGCTTTGTGACAGAAATGTTTCTTCAAAATATTCCTGCTTCCATTTGCTGTGAGATCCTTCTTGCTGGGATCTGGCTTGAGTCAGAATCTGGCTTGAATCTGTGCTCCCTCCAAGGCCAATGTTTTGTGGATATTCTGATAACTTGTCAGGGCAGTGGCTGGAAAGGTCTTTGTGGTAAAGAAGAGGTGCTTGACAGGGTGAGCAGCTGCATGTCTGACACCATTTCCAAGCCTGCTTTGCCAAGGCCTTAGAGAGTCCACAATGCCAGAGCTTTCATGGACGGCCATTGAGAGCCAGCAGCTTCTGCAGAGGCTGGTTCAAAAGTGCTGGTCAGGGAGTCCTTTGACTGGAATCCATCTCTTTCCACGTGTGCTTTCATTTTTGTGTTCCCCTGCTGAGATCTTGTGGTGCTGGAAATAATGGACTGTGCTGGGTGGAAGGCACTGCACTGAAAATTGCAGGATTTACTTCACCTTTAGGCATTTACTCATTAATTGTCTGTAATTATACTTGAGGTTCCCTTGCTGCCTGTGAGAGGTCATCCCATAGGAGAAAGGGACCCTCCTCTATGAGGGTGGGTGAGGTAGCTGGTGTGAGTGTCCTTCTGGAAGGAGGTGCTTGTCTCTCCACTCCACTTCCTAGGGAATTGTGATAAACAGTTCAGACAAAGCTTAAGAGCTTGAGTAGTCCAGATCCTTTTCCCGGCCTGAGAGGACGTGTTTCTCAGCCACGTGAAAAGGCACGTGACAAAGTAGAAAGTTATGAGTGAATTCTCGACCTTGGCATGCAGCAAATGGCACACAGGTGAGTCAGAAAGCCATTACCACTTTATTTCCCTTATGTAAGGTCTCAGTGGTGAATCTGGTGTGTAAACAAGTAGGTTCCTCTTGGGACTGCTTTTGTATTCCTCCTTGCCCTGGTTTTTCCTTACAGATCTGTGGCTGCCCACTCTACTGGAAAGCACCTCTGTTCAGTGCCTCGGGGGGAGAGAGGACAGGACGTGTGTCTGTGCACTCCTTTGTGTCCATGTGGAGGAAGTGAGTATAGCAAATGCAAAACTCTTTCTGGAAGCAGGGATCAGCCTGCCATACAAGTATTTTGTTTTTTCCTTCTTTTCCACCAGACTTCAAACAATTTTTCTCTTCTTTACATGGCTTAAAAATCTCCAATAGCTAAGCTTTTTTCCCCCCAAACTCTCTGAACACTTGTTTCCATGTGACATCCAGAGACTTGGAAGTAATTGTATAGATAGTAGGATGTTTTGAGTTAGTTGGTGTATAAAATATATTTACAAGCTCCCCAGAAATGTCAGCTATTTTGAGATACCTGGTAGGTGTCTGTGGATTTGGGGTATATTTGTGCCCACCCTCTTTGCTCTACCGTGGTGCACTAAGCAAGTGCCGTGTGGGAACTGGGAGAGGAGGTGTGTGTTAGTGTTACTGGACAGAAAGAGGAATGTGGAAATAAGCATCATCATACAACTGGGTACTCTGGGAGCTTTAATACTTCGTACCTTCCCCAAGCAAGCTGTTGAATTCACCTGTGGGGGTTTGACACAGTCCACACTCTGGAAATGGAGAGCTCTGGATGGATGCATTGCGCTTGGAGTCAGCTCTGACATGGAGCAGACTTGTTCTCTCACCTAATCTTTTTCCCTCCGGGGCAGTTCACACTTAAGTCTACTTTGTGAAACACCTGAACAGCATCTCCATCTCCTCTCCAGAGAGAGTTCTAATTTTTTACTTAATGGTTGCTCTTCAGATTCTTGACGTAGCCTTTAACCCTGAATTCCCAAAGTATTTCCTGTGATGATGTTGTCAAAACAGCTTCTAGTTACCCTGGCAAAATTACAAAAATGTTAGGGGTGACTCTGATCTCTAAGTTTGTCTTGACACAGACAATATATTTTCCTTCCTTAGGTTCCTCCAATTACTTCTAATTAATCCCTAATGTATGATACCACATTTTCACTTCTCTGATTTTCACATCCTTCAGATATTTGCAGACTGTGGTCATGTCCCTCTTCTGTATCCTTTTAACTACCCCATTTCCAAGCCAAGCTCTGTATGCTTTTCTCACTTAATTGCTCTTTTAGAAAGATAGTCTTTTTTATCCCTTCCTCTTCACCTCTGACAGTTAGAAAATCTTTGCTGGAAAGCTGAAAAACAGAGGAAATACAGTGTTTCTGGTAAAGTTCAACTGCAGATATGTGAACACATATGTAACATGTGTAACTTTAAACCATGTGTCTTTAGTTGCTGAAGCCTATTTTCAATTTTCTTAGTAGGTGAGTGTCGTCTCAAAATGCCACATTCACTGCCTGTAAAGTCTATAGGAATTGCTCAATATAAAACCCTTCTGAATGTCAGATCTTTTTGTTTGTGGCTAAAACAGGGCTTTGGGATTCATCTTAATGTGCCAGACTTTTTTAAGCTAAAACATTAGTACCTCTTTTCTTATATTTATAATATATCTGTTAATTGACAATTACCGTGATAGGAATGTGCAGCCAACAGGATTGCTAAATCTTTTTTTGTTATTTGAACTAACCCTTTTTTTTTTGTAAAGTCTGCCTTTCCCAGAGTGATGGGGCCAGAATTAGCAGGAAACAAGTTAGTGTCATCTCTGCTGGAAAACTACAGCCAGTTCAGTACTATGTTTGTACACTTTGAAGAGCGGAAAGTGGTGAATAATCACTCACAGTAAATAATTTCAGTGCATTTGTATTTTCACAGTTAATGAGGAAAACAGTGCCGTTTTCTGAGTTTCCCTAATACTGTATGAACAATGTAGTGTTTGCTATATCCAAATGTTGTGTTCTGTTACTAGTGGTTGGTAAATGGCATGGAGTTCCTCTCTTCATGAGTTTCTCTGGAGTGAATCACATAACTGCGATACCTTTGGCCAGTGCAGTATTTTGTGTGAGAAGACAGAGACAAGAACTGGTGTGTCAGATGCACACTGTCAACCAAAGAGGACTGAGTTTACACACTTCTCCAAACACTCAGTCCTACTAATGCCTTCATTAGGCTGTTCTCTATGGCTTTGGTGCACAGCTCTAGGTGGGCCATAATTAAGAGGGGATGCCCTTTTTTTTTCTGAGAAGTGATTTTTCTGAGTGAATGTTCAGTCCATGTAGTTTGGGAATCTCCCCAAATATTGCAGTATAGTGAAGGGTTACATTGGAGGGCACATCCTGTGGCATCCCACTGGGCTGGTGCTGTTCCCTTGGAGTGAGCCTGCAGCTCAGGTTACTTACTCTGCTTAGTAAGAAACCTGCTTTACCACAGCAGTGTTAACCTGCAGGAAATCCCCGCTGGGTGCCCTGGTGCAGCAGCTGAAAGACCTTGAAGGAAGTGCTGGTAGTCTGAGGTCAGCATTTGCGTGATTGCCAGCACAGGCGTATTGTGCTGTGAGGCTTTGGGACCCTCCCGGGGCTCCTGGCGGGCTGGGAGGTGCACAGGGCTGGAGTAACTCCTCCCCTCTCCTGCAGAATCCTGCGGAACTGCCACGACGATGCCTCCAGGTTCACTTCCCTTCTGGCCAAGCCTGGCTGTGACTGCCTGCAACAGGAGGACTTCATCCCGCTGCTCCAGGTACCGCCACAGCTCTGCAGGGACGGTGGGCACAGAGCTGCCTTCACTTGGCACCTTCTTGATTTCCGTGGTGTTAAATGTGTACCGAGGATGAGCAGACCTTTGGTTTGAACAGCACCTGGGTGGGGTTCATTTTGGAGTGAAATAGAAATAAGCTTTTTAAGTGCTTAAGTGCCAAACCAGCTGCAAATGCTGCTAAAGGCACTGAGGGCTGGTCTCTTGTCAGGATTCATATGTATCAGTGCCTGGTAACCAGGCTGGAATTTATCCCATTTCTCTATGTGGCTATTGGGAAAAATGCTTGTTGCTGTTGATTGTCAAGCACAACATAAAAGCTTATTGGAAAAGTTGTAAAAGTTGCTTGGCAAGACAGTTATAATTGAATTTGTCTAGCCAGACCACCAGTGATACTACTTCCACAGTATCACATGGAAATCTTGGCAAAATTTCTGCAGTTCCAATTGTTCTGTATATGCCTCTAAACCTGCTCGTGCACAAATCTCACTGCTTATTTTTTTCCTAATATTCGGGCTAAATCTGCACATCTTCATTTCATGTCTTTCTTTCCTTTTCATTAATTTTTAACAAAGTATAATTTTTAAAATTATTTGTGGCCATTTAGGCAGACTCTGGATAGCTTTAGGGCTTCTCTATAGTGTCTATAAATCACATCCATCTGCTTCTCTGATCAACTGTTGTACTTTTTCTGATCTTTTCCACACATCCCTAGATTTCTCACACTGTGTTGCCCTCTGGGTAATATCTCTTTGGAGATGCTGCTTTGGGGAAAGGTTTTTGTCTGCATTGGCTGTTTCTGTCTCTCAAACAGAACTGGGGTTGTGATGGGTAAATTTTCTCATGTTGCTCCTCATCTCTTCTCCACTGGGCACACTGCATTTCCTGGTGGATTGCAGCTCTGCTCTTTAGCTCCTGGTGCAATCCAAGGCATGCACAGTCCTGTCTGTCAGTCATCCAGAGATCAGCAAAATTACCCTGATTTACACCACCATCTGAGACATCCTGCTATACTGCCCAAAATTTGGGCACATCACACCCCTGAGGGCACTGTGGCATGGAACAGGCACAGCAGAACTTGGAACACCTTTAAAAGGTAGAGGAGTCAGACATGGAGAAATATTACACAGGCATTGATTCATACAGGATCTGACCTGATTCATTCAGGATCTGAGCAGTTTCTCCATGGATTTAATCATGCAGATTTGGCATTGTGAGCCAGTGTTTGACTTACAAAAAGCTGGTCTTCAGAAAGAGGCATCTGCCAGGTAGTCCAAGTGAATTTTGGAAAAGTACTAATCAGATCTATAAGCATTCTGAGGCTCACAGAGCTTTCATTGGACATAAGAGTCTTTCTCAAGGAATGTTTATTTCTGGCACCTAGTTGTAACAAATGTTAATATCTTCAATGAATGGAGGAAAACAAAAATCTTGGACAGGAAATAGTTGCATGGTCAACTAATTAATTTTTGTCTCGTTCAATGAAAATGAGTTTTCATCTGCTCACTAACTCTCTTCCTTTGTTTTTCTGTCCTTAAGTAAATCAAACTGGCCCACCAGGTGCGTATTGCCCAGCAAATGCATTCTATTACTGTAATAGAAGGTTCACTTGATAGATTAAAAGATTTCAGTTTTATTGTTAATGCTGCAAATAGTTTCAAGAGTAAGCAAAAGTATTGGTTTGTAAACCCAGTAACTTCTAAGCATTAAAAGGAGAGGAGAATCTACTCCATTCCATTTCCTCTTACCTTGCAGGATGTGGTGGAAACGCATCCTGGCCTCACGTTCCTGAAGGATGCCCCGGAGTTCCATTCCCGGTATATTACAACGGTAGGCTGCCTCTTTGATCCCCTGTGATGCCACTGCCTCCCTTTGGGATCTGTCACTGTTCCTACCAGCAAGTCCTTCAGTTATTTAAAAATATAGGTGTTTTTAGCATTACTGACCATGAGGTATTTTAACAACTGATTCCAAAAGAAAACCAATCTGCTTATGTGTGCAAGGGGTTAGTCCGAAGGTTAATAATGGTTGTTTCTGGTCTTAAGCAAATCTATAAAAACATCATTTTTGGCCTGATGAATGGAAAAGAAGCTCTTTGGTCTTTGGGACCTGCTAAGTCACCCTGAATTGTGCTGGGCTGCTGAGACATGAAAGGCTGCCTGTTTGAAGGTTTCTGTCACTGAGGCTTGGAGAATCTGTGCCTGTTCCTCAGTACAAAATGCCCAGGGATCTGCTGTCCAACCTTCCGTTTGCCAGGATGCCTGCCCAAGCTCTCTGTCCCCAAGCTTTTGTGACTGGGTTTGTGGCTGGGGTTTGTTCAGTAGCTTTGTTCCAGCTCTGCAGTCAGCACTTAGGCTGGTACTTTACCTAAGTGTGTTTGTACTTTTTTTAAGCCTTGAGCTTGACTCTTGTTGGGTGTGAATCTGGATAAAAGATATAAATGTTGCGAAGTTTTATCTCTGCGGCAGTAACAAATTCGAATAATGTCAGACTTGGTGGGAGCTGTATCCCAGCAGGGCTCAGGGCTTAAAGTTTGTCCTGTTTGCTTGCCAGGGCCTGCCTGGGGCTGCACCACACATGGCAGCTGGGAGGCTCCTGGCACACACATGCTTGTTGCTTTCCTGTAAGGAGCAGATGGCACAAAGATGCTTCTTCAGGCAAACCCTGGACTGTCACACTAATGAAAATGTATCATGAGAATCCATTCTAAATGTTTCAAAAGCACTTGAACGCGACAGCGAACAGCAGTGTATAATCAATATATTTAGTCCCTGTGGAGGAAGACAACATAAACATAAGGCAGAACAGGTACTGGAATGGCCAGGGAGTTGAGGAGGCATGTGAATGGGTGAGTGTGGAAGGTGCCTGTGGCATGTGCACCCTGGTATTTGGTGTTTCAAGTGCCTGGAAGGGTGAGACTGAAAGGTTTAAGGTCACACTAGGGTCAGTTTCTGACTGCAGTATCCATGGGTCAATGCCATGTGTGGTTGCCCTGGCTGCTGACAAAGGCAATTCTCTGCATCTGACTCTATGGGTTCCTCTTAAGTCACTCCTGTTCCTGTACTTTTCAGGCAAAAAACAAATGCCTTTGTAGAGTAATCCCTCACATGATCACCCTTGCTGCCCTTTCTGGACTCACCAGGGGCACTGCATGGTGTGGCTGAGACCAGCTGCGTGAAGCTGAGCTTCTACTTCCAGACAACTGAAGTGTAGGCTGCTACTGAAGGGCAGCACGTTTTCCTTCTTCTCTCCTTTGGCACCACCTCCCTGGTGCCTGGGCTTGGTGCTGTGTCACCAAAGCAGTCACAGAACCAGACTTTCATAAGTACACAAAGCTCCTCAGAGCTTCTTGATCCTGCTTGTATGTCCTCTGTGCTTTCCTGCTGCAGTGGGAGCCTCTGGGCATCCTCACTGGCAATGCTGGGACAGAGGTGGATTCCAGGGCTTGCTCCAAAGGCAGCAGGGAATGGTGGTGCCTGTAGCTGAGGAGAGGGCTGAGGAGCAGCACACATGACAAAGGTGAGCTGTCCTTCAGCTGTCAGGACAGCACTGCTCTGGGAGTCTGTGCCAACAGCAGAATCCCCCTGGAGGGGAACAGGGCCAGCACGAGGGGAGGCAGGAGGCTGCTGGGCAGGCTATGCCCATCTGCAGGGGCAGCACTCAGTCCTCTGCAGCAGTGGCTCTGCTCCCTGATAGCAGGAGTTCCTGTTGCTCACCTCTCCTTTCACAGACAGTTTGGCACATCCCTCTTTAATGTTACAAAATCCAGTATTTCCATCAGGAGGCAATGAAGGAAACAGCTTTGTCCTTGGATTTTGAGACCACTTGGATCATTTTCATTGCTTCAAGGTAGAGTGCCTTATACCTCCTTACAGAGACAGAATGCTGCATTTGCTGCCACACAAGAATTACAGTTCATGTTTGTGTTACAGACAAGGGCCATAAGGACACATGGCTTTGTGTTCATTGCTGGGTACAGCATCACTTGGCCGAAATCTCCTGGAGAGTGACCTCACAGTCTAGAATGGGTAAGATGTGAATGCTCATTTCAGTTCTTTTTGTCACCTCAGAACCTTTAAAAGGGGCCTTTTGGACACAGCAGGCTGAAATTTTATCTGTATCATATCTGTTTTGTTGGCCACTGTATTACTAAACCAGTTGTGTTTGTTTCAACAGAGACAACTCCTGAAGCTGGTGAAGATGATGCAGAACATCACAGAATATCCTGTGGCATTTGTTGTAAAGCTTTAGTGTGACCTCTACCTGAGTGTTCAAGCCAGGCTCGGAGTTAGCAGTGCATGCATGCAGCTCTTGGAAAGCCGTGGGCTAAAAGCAATTTAAAGATTAAAGCTTGTGGAAAAGTACTTCAGCTTATACAGTAACACCAATGCAAATGTGTAAGGAGACAATGGCCACAGGGATTAATAAAGGTTCCTATTTTGTCCAGAAATGGTATTGCTTTTGTTCTTCTGTGGGAAGATGGGGGAAAGGTCTGGAAGTCATTCACGGATGGTTTGGGCCTGGAGGTCAATTTCATGAGGATGATGGGCAAGTAGAAAGAGGCTCCTCTTTCCAAAGGCTAATTAAGAATTTGACTCCCTGATCCTTGTGCCCTCTTCCAACTCAAGATGTTCTGTGGGTCTGTGGTTGTGTACTGAATTCAGAAAAATGAAGCCAGTTATGGCCTAAGTGACAAGTGTGGCTTGCATGCTGCACATCATCTCAGGCTGAGTAATGATGTTGTAGGACATTTCCCAAATGCTTTTTTCGACAGCTTGGTATTTTTAACCTGGAAAAGAAAAAGAGAAGTACTGAGATTTTATAGTGAGATATATACCATGTACTGTCCATGGAAACTGGGCCATTATTTGAATAATAAAGCCTTCACTGAGTGACTGGACATGGTAAGAGACATGAAAACAGATCCTATTTTACCTCTGAATGGCTTATTTTTACAGATAGGGAGCAGATGGAACATCTTTATCAGTGTGGTCTAGTAGACAAACAGCTTTTTGTGTGTCACAAATGGGAATAGTTTGTTGTCTTTTACTACCCTGCAGGCAGAGGAAAAGAAGAATTACTGGTATGGGGTCTTGTTTCTGATTCTTAGGATTGCCTTTTTTGGATCCTTGGAATGGTGTGAACACCCTGTATTTTTAAGAGTTTCTACGAGGTTGTCAGGTGTGATAATGGGTGATGTGTGAGGTGAGACCGCTCCAGTCTCTGAGCTCTTGTGCAAGCTGGCAGCAAAAGCCAAACAAAGTCCAGAAATAGAGACCAGAATGGCAGTGGCTGCCAGAGGCATGAAAGAAGAAACAAACATTGTGCTTAAGACCAGAAAGGATCATTGTGATTACCTAGTCTGACCTCTTGTGCTACACAGGCCACAGAACGTTGCTCAGTGGCTGCTACAGTTACGATAGATCTGGTTTTTGGTCTGTTTTTAATTAAAATGACACCCAACTTTAAAAGGATATTCACCTTTTAGGCCTGGGGTGACCAAGGGCCTGCAGTGTTACCAAAAGGTGTCATGTTCAGCTAAGTTGAATCTAACAATTCTCTCTCTTCGGGTATATTTGAATCCATTTGATATCTTGTTGCTCTCAGAGTTGTGTGTGCCATCATCAATTACTGTCTCACTGTGTATCCCAAGGCAGGCTGTTGGGAGCATTCTCCTACTTGGTTCTGCATCTGGCCTGGACTAAGAACCAGCATTTGTTTGACCAAGTGCAAAGAATGCCCTTTAGTAGTGGTTGCCCACTTGAAACCAGTTCTGGTTAAAACAGAAATCCATCCCATTTAATCTGCTAGCTGGATTAATCCCTGTAATGTCCACATTGTTGTGTAAAGTCAATTTTTGTGTTGGAATAGTGTACATTAAAGGTTACCAAAATTCTGGGGGAAGGTGCCAACATGTCAGAGACATCAAAGGTTTGATCAACAAGATTCCAGTGCTGATAGTCAAATTAATTCTATTCCTCCTTTCTCATGCTGTTTGTGTATATTTGTTTGTTGTTTGTGTATATTTCTTTGCCCTGCTAGGTTTATTCTTGCATGTGCTTGGTCACACGTGTGTTTTTCCCACTCTGTGATGATGCTTGACAGCTGACAAGGAGCAGATTGGGAAGGGCTGTTTGCTTTTTGAGGAGTTGGGAGTGAGCTCAGTCTCATACTTGGAGCTGTTTGCTTTTGGCTTCTGAGGTTTCTGTGCCTCTCCCCCATGATTTTCGCTCATTTTCATCAGAGGCATATCTGGAAAGGAGGCAAATGAGGTTAACACCTGCCCAGAACAATTGCAAACAGAACCTCTTCTGTTTACTATCAGCAGAGGCACTGGGAACACGAGGCATTGTTATAGTTACAATGGGTCAGACATTCACTGTGCCTTTCATTTCCATGTCTTGCTCCTCTGCAGGAGTCAGAAGAGTCAGAAGTCAGTATTTTTTTTCCTTTATTTTTTCTTTTTCTTTCTTTTCTTTTTCTGTCTTTTTTTTCTTTCTTTTTTTTTTTTTTTCCAGAGTCCTTTTTCCTGGGGGATCCACGCAAACTATGTCCCCTTAAATGTGAAAAACTCAAAGTGATTCATCAGCAATTTGATTATGTTCCCTGATGTAAATAATATGTCTGCATGCCCAAACAGCTGAATTTAGAGCAGTGAAAATGTGTTCAGGCTGGAAAGGGATAATACTGTTTAAGAAGCAAATGTTGCTTTCAGACTGTGTAGTCAATTAAGGATAGCAGTATCTACAGAAAATATCACAAAACAGTTTTCAAAAAGAGTTCTCCTTAGGATGAGTGAATAAACCAAGGTACTGCATTTCAATTCCCAAGCTGCTGTGTTTCAGGAGTTGATTTCAAGAGCATTGTTCATATATTGCAGGTTATACAGAGGATATTCTACACAGTCAATCGATCCTGGTCGGGGAAGATCACTCTAACAGAGCTGAGGAAAAGCAACTTCCTGCAAGTACGTGGGGTTTGTGGGAACAGGATCCAGAGTGCAGCATTCCTTGTTCCTGTGGCTGGATGGTGAGGGAGCTGCACCTGGGCTGCAGTGGGATGGGCCAGGTGCTCAGTGCCAGGAGTGCTGGGGCTACTGGAGGGGCTGTGTCTGAGTTGGGGTGAGAAGAGCAGGGACAGGAGTGGCCCCAGGGCACTGAGAGAAGATCAGGGTGTGACCGTGCTCCAGCCCTGAGGCCACATGGAGCAGCAGCCTGGCTCCTGGTCCAGGCAGCAGGAAGGGAAGCAGGACATGGCACTGCACCCATGTGAAGTGGCTCACAAGCGGCCAAGAAGAGCTGCAGGAGTGCCAGGGGTAGGAGAGCCAATTTCCTGCCTCCTAGGCAGCCCTTAGCCCACTGACAGCTGGTCAGGAACATCTCTGCAATTGCAGGATGAGGCACTTCGGGAGCTGATCTCCACAGGATAATGAATGGAGCTTAGTTCTTGTTCCAGTGCCTGTAGTGTGTCCTTATGTCAGGATTTGGATCTCTGTCCTCTGTGTATTTTGCTCAAAAGAGCACCAGGTTAAAACTGTCTCAGGCTGCTCATGTCCAGCCCAACCTAAAGAGCCAGAAAGTCTTGAGGCTGAAAGGTGAAGGACTGTCTAAAACCTTTCGATTTCCCTCCTGTGTCCTGCTTGCCCTTCCAGGTGTAGTGTGCTGTCTTCCTCAAACCCCTCAAGTATGAATTCACATTGTCTCTCTTTTCAGACATCATCTCCCTTACTTGACCCCGTCAGCTAATGGAAAAATGAGTGCTCTTTTGAATTGCCTCATGCCAGTCCAAGCCCTGGGGTCCCTGTTCCTTCCCAGCTCTGTTGCAAATAAATCTTCCCAGATTATCCTGCATCTTTATCCATTCATTTTCTCCCTCTGAACATTCTTTCCATTTTTCTCCTTCCATACCTACTCTGCCTTCCATCTCCTGCAGCAGTGAAGTTCAGCTCCTTGCTGCATGTGTAAATGGCATCTTTGGGTGTGAGCTACAAAAGAAAAAAGTAATTATGGCTCCTCGAGTGTTTGTCATCTGTAAAGAGAGGGAGAGAGAGTCTGGTGAGGCCAGTGAGTGATGGATCAAAGGTGTTGAGACTTGGGTGTCAGCAAGTCAGAATAGTGCAGGTCTGGCAGTGCCATCCTGTTATCCCTGCCAGAAACTTCACTGAACCTGGATAGGATATGAGAGTTTTGTTTGGATTCCTTGGATGTGGAGGTGGCTGGAAGTTGATACTGAAATACCAGTGCCAACACATAACACAGCATCTGTTTTTATGGTTATGGATAGCGGGGCCACTGAGCCTGCCTGCTTGGAGACACCATTCCTTGGGATAGCTCAGGCTGTGTTTTGCCTTCTCCCTTGGGCTGTGAGGGCAGGGGAGGTCAGGCCTGCAGCTCATTGGAGCCATGATTTATTAGACAAGAAGGCTTCTGGTGTCCCATGGCCTCAGCACCAAGAAGAAAAGTAGGGCGGTGGCACTGGGAAACGTGCAATGCCCTCTTGTAGCTGAGAAGGACAGGGAGGTATAAAGTGGGAATGAAACATGGATGTTAGCAGTAAATGTTTCCTAGTAGGACATGTCAACAGATGTTATGGTTGGAAACCAGTTTAACCGGAATGATTCCTGCAACAGCACAGGGAAGTCAGTGTGATTAGTTTGGGGTCCATCCTTCCTGTCCCAGTCCAGGTGTGAGTCTGGAACAAGACTTGATTTTGCCCTTCAGGAGGCAGACAGGGATGTGTGATGGGTAAAGACATCTCAGTTCCTTTGGAAGACTGTGGACTTGCTGCTGGAAGTGGCTCTCAGAGTCCCTGGTGCAGGTCAGGATTGTTTCCCGGGCCATGGATCCCAGCTGACACAGCAGTGTGTGTTCTGTTTCTCTGCCTCACTCTTCACTAGGGCTGAAAATGAACAGAAATTGTTGACAGGAGTGGCAGAGATGTGCTAAGCAGGATGGCCATGCCAGGTGCTCTGTAAGTACCTGCTAAGGAATACAGCAACCCCATCTATTGGGGAAAGGCTGCACTTTGGATTAGTTCTCAGGGCTGTGTTCACCCACCTTCCTGAGAAACTGGAGCACTTCAGCTGCTCAGCTGCCTCTTCATCCAGGTTTAACTTCTTACGGTATTTGTACCTTTTCAGACTCTTGCTCTCTTGGAAGAAGAGGATGACATAAATCAGATCACAGATTACTTCTCCTATGAGCACTTTTATGTTATATACTGCAAATTCTGGGAGCTGGATACTGACCATGACCTTTACATCAGCCAGAAGGACCTGGCTAGGTACAGTGATCAAGGTATGCTGCCTGCAGATGTGGTGGGGTGAGGGCATTGCTGAAAACAGAATGTTCCTACTGAAGAATAAAGCCTGCCTTTAATTTGGTTAATTTGATGCCTCAGAAAAAGTTTTAATGTTGCCCCCATCTCTTAAATAAATGTTGATTTAGGGAAGTAGTTTACAAGCTTAGACACAGAGAACTCCAGGACACACTATTTTCTGCATGAGTAGCTACAGATGGAGCTTCTGTTCATTTGTGGATTATTGCCAGAAGGACAGGCAAATTGTTTATTATTTACTGAGGGCTTTGCAGGAACTTCGAAGCAGGGACAAGAAGGATGAGCCCATGTGAACTTCAGAGATTGTTGAAGTGCAATCTAATTATGCATGAGAGGAATCCAGAGTCCAGTGAAGCTTGGGGGATTTCAGCTTGCAGATGGACTCTGGAGAGTTTCTCTTCAGTTCAGCATGGAACTTCCTTTCCAGAAGTTGAGCAGGTGCCATTTGTTTTTGAAGGTTCAAGGGCCATAGATAAATTAATGGAATACAAATCTGCAAAAGGCTAAAACACCCATGTGTTCCAAGTACAGGCATTTATGGGGAGGCCATGGGGGTTCTGGGTGAGTGTGGCAGTCACAGGACGCAGGAGCGTTGATCATAGGGCTGGGTTGGTGGGGATGGAGGAGTGCCTCCCTTGGGGTGGGTGATATGGGAGATTGGTCCCTGCTGGGAGGCTGCAGTGTGGAATGCAGTACTTGTTGTGCAGGAGGCTTGAGAGCCCTGAGTTGCTGGGGAGCCAGGGATTAAGGGGTGAAGCCATGGGTGCAGTGCCCAGCAGCCTGTCAGCTGTGCCAGGGCACCTGAGGGGTGGGTCTGCCTGCCTGCAGTGCCAGAACTGTGCCAGGACCACAGGAGTGATGGAGAACTTGTAGAAGGAGTCCAGGTTGGGCTCTGCTGCCTGGGGTGGTGAGGTCACTGTGTAAATCCTGCCCAGAACTGGTATCTGCTGCTTGGCTTGTGCTCTGCCATAACAATCTATGCCACGTAACTCCTGGCTGGCAGAGCCTCATTTTTATGCTGGTGTTTCATTGTCCTACCTGAAGCATGGTTGCCACAGCCTGTCCTTTCCTCAAAACTGTTTTGTATGGATTTGATGATCATTTTTGTTTGATAGCTGAACTTCTTTTGCAGTACACAGTGGGATAGTCTCCTTCTTCCATGTGACAAATCCTACTGCAGCAAAGTGGGAGTAACATGCCCATTTCCAAGGATCCAGATAACAGTTGCCATCTTTGTGGGACAGTGTGGTGTTTGGAAGGATCCAAAGACAGACACACTGGGAGAATCATCTTGGGGTTTTAAAAATGCTGCTAAACAGAGGATGGTTAGACAGGCAGTGTAGTTAGAGCCTTCTTTTAACAATGGGAAAGGGCTTTGTGTGGGTTCAGCAAGAACAACTGATTGTAGTTATTCCTGTGAGCTGTAGCTTTATTTTCTCTGTGTTTTCCTTGTTTCCAGCTTTGTCCAACAGGATCATTGAGCGGATATTCAGTGGTGCTGTGGTGAGGTGAGGAATAGCACATTTCTTGGGGGAAGAAGGGAAGGGAATTTCTGTCAGGCTGAGAAATACAAGTTATTCTCAGAAATGTCCCTGATCAGAATGGTTTTCAAACAGGGTGCTCCAGCTGGAGCTGCCTGAACATGGAGTGAGACTTCTGAGTATCTTAAGAAAACAAAATTGAAATCCCATAGAATGGGATAACTGGGCATAGCTGGAAGACATGGCCCAGGGATAGCTGGAGAGCACTGCTTTGAAGTCTCTGGAAAGGAAAGTGCTGTGGGAGGGGATGTGGCAGATGAGCTTCAGCTCTGCGGTGATAAAAGGCAGCAAATGCTGTGCCTGGTGCTGCAGGGTGCAGGGACTACAGGCTGAATAGGTGACACTGCCCCATTTTCTCTCACTAATGCTTTGAAAAATATCTTTGATTACATCCTGGGTATTTAAAGGCCTGGTGATTTTTAATTTTTTTTTCTGCTATGTCTTCTAGAGGCACTGAAGTTCAAAAGGAAGGGCGCATGAGTTACGCAGATTTTGTGTGGCTCCTGATTTCGGAGGAAGACAAAAGGAGTGCTACAAGGTGAGACTGATTTCTGTGTCTTAATAAAATCATTGAGATGAGGAAATAAGATATGGAAACTTCTGTGACCTACCACTTTCTACAAGAGAGAGCAGCTTGGAGTCTGGGGCCTGTTAGGAAGAAAACATCTTACTGGTGATGGTTGGTCAAATCATTTGCCTTTCTTGAGGAAAAATCGTATAGAAGCAGAATTTTCTTGTAATTTTTTATATCTTGGCAGTCACCAGAGCCTTTGATCACCTCATGCCGTGAGGCACTGGCTCTGAGCACACACTGCTGAAGTGCTGGCAGCAGCTGGGCACATCCTTTCACAGGTGGGTTGGGTGTGTAAGGAGAGGAAACTTCACTGCGGCACTTTGTAAAACCTGCCTGTGGCCTGGTTTGTACAGCTGGGGGAGACTGCTGTGCAGGGGTGATCCAGACGTGCATGTGAGTGTTAGCACAAGGAATCTTACACATTACAAGAGAAGAAGAATCCAGAACTGCAGGCTTGGACCTCCAGAGGGGAGGAGGGATTCAGAGTGCAGCTGCCTGAGAGCTCATCCTTGTGTATAAAGGAGCAAATGTGTGCATGACACAGCTGCCTTGTCCCTCACCAGGGTCCCCACAGTGTCCTGGGCTCAGAGGTGGCTCTATTTGGCCAACTCTTGCTGCGGGGTCAGACAGGGACTCCCTGCCCTATGTGAGCCCCCCTGGGGCTGCAGCACAGTGGACACTGGGTACAGGTGAGAGGTCACGAGTGCGGCTGTGCTGCTCACAGCCACCTAGGAGACTAACAGGAGGTGCTTGGAGTGTTGGCCTGTGCCCTGACCCTCCCCAGCAGGTCTTGTCATCCCTAGGTTTATGCCAGGCTGTGGCAGAAGAGCCTTGGGGGGTAGGTAGGGGGTGTGCACTGCTGCAGTCTCTGCAGTGCTGCAGTGTCCCTGCTCTGTTCCCAGCATCGAGTACTGGTTCCGCTGCATGGACCTGGATGGGGACGGGGTGTTGTCCATGTACGAGCTGGAATTCTTCTACGAGGAGCAGTGTGAGCGCATGGAGGTGATGGGCATAGAGCCACTGCCCTTCCAGGACCTGCTGTGCCAGATGCTGGACCTCGTTAAGCCAGAGAGGGAAGGTAAGTCCTGTTTGGGCAGAGCTTTCACCCCCTTTTCATTTGTGGGGGGGTTGAGAAGGTAAAGCCACTGTGAAACCCATCTACAGGCAGAGCCCTGTGTGGGAGTCCCAGAGTGGAAATTACTGCACGTTGGGCTATGATGTTGTGCATCAGGAGGTCTGACATACTGAAACAAGAGAGCTCGTGAATGAACTGCCTGGGACTGAAGCAACAATTCTTGTGTGCTCCAGCTGTGGGATGTGCTGGCAGTCTACACTGTAAAACTGACCCATCCCCATCCCCATGCCTTCACATTTCATGTGAATGTCAAAGGCTTCCATATGTATGTGAGATTTAGGCTTAAAACACACCCATTTATTGAATGGTGTTAAAATCTATGACTGACTTGGGAAGGAATTTTGTGCTATTGAAGCCTACTGGTGTTATAATTAAAACTTTTGTAAGAACTCAGTAACACAACCGTGTGGGGTTTTTCTGTAGGAAGAGTAACCTTGCGAGACCTGAAGAGGTGCAGAATGGCTCATGTGTTCTTCAACACCTTCTTCAATTTAGAGAAATATCTGGACAATGAACAGAGGGATCCCTTTGCAGTGCAAAAGGTATCAATCACCTTTATTTCTAAACAAGAAAACCTCACACTCATCTTTGGAGTAGGGAAAATCCAACTGAATAAAAGAACACTTTTTTCACAAGTACAGCTTATTGATTGTCTCCCAGAAGCCTCTTATCTGCTCAAAGTACACAGAAGTGGAGTAGATGCCAAAACCTGCTCTGGTTCCCTCACAGTTTTCCCCACATAATCTCCAATAAAAATTTTGTGGTTCTACGATTCAAGGCTTAAATACATCCCCAGGCAGAGCCACATTGTTTGATTGTTTGTTTGTTTGTTTGTTTGTTTGTTTAAACTGGATCATAATAAAAGCAGTCAAGTGGGACCAGGGGGATAACTTATTATCCCCATCCTGTAGTAAATGGCAGAGGGCCAGGTATTTGTAGAGGTGTTATCCTATAATCTTCTCTAACTCAGCAAACTGTAAAGAGTCCCTCAAAAGATCAATTACAATTAACCTTTGATGGACAGATTTGAAACCAGTGAGTTCTTCCATCCTGTATGGAGTGCACAGACTGAGCTAGAGCACAGCAAGTGTGTGGCTGTTGCATTTCTGAAGTGCAGCAGGTGCAGGGTTTTGGCATCTCAGGTCACATGCTGAGCTTTACAGACCCTGAGAGGTGTTTTTTCATAGTCCTTTATGTGCAGATGTTCAAACACTCTAAGATGGTTGTGACTTTCTCAGTTCAGGCAGTTTTTGCCTGGCTGTTTCCATCCATTCCTTCCCACCCTAGAGGCTGACTGTGTGATCTCTTTAGGACACGGACAGCGACAGCCCCGAGCCCTCAGACTGGGACAGGTACGCGGCTGAGGAGTATGAGATCCTGGTGGCCGAGGAGTCTGGGAATGAGCAGCTCCAGGAGGGGTGAGCATGGGCCTGGCACTGCCCTGGGCACTGCCCTGGGGCACACACAGCTGCCTCCAGCTGGGCTTTGGTGGGGGCACGGGCTGTCACTGCCAGCAGAGGCAGTGGGGCAGTGGGATGAACATTTGGACTGGACTCCGCAGCACATGAGGCTGGGACAGCTGCTCCCTGCAGCAGGAGTGGAGCAGTGCTGGGAGCAGCCACTTGGGTCAGCTGCACACATCAGCGAAGGGGGAAAAGAGACAAAGCCTGTTTCTGTTGGTCTCTGTACAAAAACAGAGATCCAATGACTTTTGCTGGTCTTGGCCCTGTAATTGACCATGTCACACTGTCATAGATTAGAAGCTGTAGCTCTGTTACATTTATTATACCTAGCAGAGACTTTCTTTAGTCCAACTTTGTCTATTAGTCTGTGCTCTTCATAGGTTTTACTTCAATATTTTCATTCATTTACTAAGTTTGTTGAGACTTTTTAAAAAACATTTGGTTTCTTCAATACCTGCACTCAGTTTTCAGCCTTCTGTAAGATTCTGGACAGATACACCAGCTGTCTTTAGCCAGTGAATTTAGGCAGAGCAGTTGTTCCAGAACTCTGTGGGCAAAGGCTTCCTGCAGATAAATGGAGACTCGGTCTAATCTTCCTTTAGATTTGTGTCTGTGTTGGCATTTTCTTGAGAATATTTCTTTCAACCACCCAAAGAATGCTTACCCTGGGTTAATCCTGCATGATTCAGGATTGCATCCAGTCTAATAAGCAGTATTTATAGAGCCAGTAGTGTATTGAGAAGATTGCATCATTTTCAAAACTTCCCACACTGGAAATTGCTTGGGATAACAGTAGCACCTACTAATTAGGTACGGTGATTTGCAAAGCTGTTGAGAGCTGTTCCCCTCTCTGCCTGTGCATCCAAACAGCAACAGGCTGTTCTCTCAGCCCCTCTGAGCTGCCTGGCCTTTCTGTGGCCTTCACAATGGAAGATGAGGTAGGGCAGGATGGAAGATGAAATTGCTGCATTCCCTGCAGCTGTTTTGCAACACCTGTGTCTTCAGCACAGAAAAGAAACAGGAGGCTGCCATTAAAGCTTCATGCAGGACCATGAATTCCCAAAGTCACCAAAACCAGGGGAAGAGCGACGGGTGATGTCAGATTTTTGGAGTTGGTCTGAAGCAGCTCTGTGTCTTCCTGCAAAGAGCATGTCAGCAACCTGGCTGTTAGCTTTAAGAGCCCCTGAAAAGCTCTGTAGTCATGGCAGCAGGATTAGATCTCATTTGTGGAGCATAGCAACAGACCACGAAGGAAAAACAAAAGAAAAAGAAAAAACAAAGAGCTGGATGCCCAGACAAATTTGCCAGAAAGAGCCATTGAGTTTTTGCACATACATTATTTCTGCTGTGTTTTGAGCATGACAGAAAAAGGGAGCGGGGACAGAACCAAAACAATGCCTGGTGAGCTCTGGGAGAGACTGAAAGGTTTTTGTCTAAGTTAGCTGGCAGAACACGAAATCTGGTCTGTGTGTTACAAGTACATTTGAAAACAACCATCATTCAGCAATCACAGATGCTTCAGTGTGTCCCAGTTCTGTGATTAGCCCTGTCCCTGCTTCTCTGGAAGGAAAGTTTCTAAAGCCAGTCAGTCTAAAGCTGGCTGAGGCATGCCCAGGAGAGAGCCCTGCTCCCAGAATGGGAATCTCCTCAAGGCAGTGAATACTCCCAGTATCCACAGATACTTCCAGCATGCTGGACTCCATTGAGAGCTGCAGTCACCAAAAATAAGAGGAGGGTTTTGTCATGCTCGAGACAACAATAAAGCATCACATTTCACTGGAAGCCTCAGCTGATCTGAGCTCTTCTCAGCCATGCTCTGCTCTCTGACCTGTGTGGGATTCCATGGATTGGCAGTCCCTGGGGAATGGACACTCACCTGCTCTCTGGAGGCAGCACCAACAGCTGGGTCTGCCCAGCACAGGCTTTGATGCAGATACAGGCCTTGGTTTTGCAGCAAGCCAAGCCTTCCCGGCAGGGCAGCAATGGGCACTGCTTGGTTCACTGTCCCAGAACCCAGCCACAGCCAGCTGATGGACATTCCCCATTGCCTTCAGGGAAAGAGATCTTTCTACATGGAAAGGAAAAGAAGGAGGAGGAGGATCTTTTATCAGCTGCTGGTGGGGAAACGTCCCCTGAGCAACAGGGAGCCAGGGCACAATGCAGAGCATCCTGCTCAGAGTGGAGAGGGGGGACAGAGGCATGGGATCAGAGGATGTTGGTTTAGGCAGCTTAGACCATTGTTCTTGTCTCACTCCAGTTGTCTGATGGCTCAGCTGCTCCATTCTCAGAACCCAGCAGTGTAAGGGAGGGACAGGGGGAACAAGGACATTGTTGAACCACACAGAGCCAAAATGTGTTTGCCAGAAGGAAGGGCAGAAAGAAAGAATTCCCTGGAGTAATTTCCCTCCTGTGAACGACCTAGAGTTGCCACAGTTGAGTCTTGAGGAATGGGTGTTTAACCTACACAAGCCCATATTTGTTTTTATGGGACTGAAGTTCTGAAACTGGCCTGGGAGGAGAACAAGGATTGATTACCTTTAGTGCTGATCTTGTTCAAAAGCATCCCAGAGACACTCCTTAGCTATAAAGGTGGAAAACATTTATTCCAAGATGGGAAAGGCAAGCACCGTTGAGCCTTAAGGAACAAACCCGTGCAGTGGAAAAGTAACTCACTGGGCAAGGACAGTGGGAAGTCCCTTTTGAAGCAGACATGGGAGGGTTTAGTGCAGAAGCAAAAGACACCTGAAGAAAAAGACTATAATAGAGCTCCAGCTGCTGGTGAGTGTGCAATGCAGGGAAGAGGTCACATTCCATTTGTAGGAGAGAAGGGGACAAGGCTAACAGAAGGTGGTAGAACTGGAGAAAAAGGAGAGAGAAAAGGAACATTCTAAGAACAGCATTCAAATGGAAATACGAGGTGTTCCTCAGCTGCATCACTTTAAACCAAGGAGAGGTTAGAGAAGCTGAGACACCTGCAAACATTCCCAATCCATTCCTGGTGGGGGAGGCAGAGCAACAGCCCCCACAGGCACCATTGAGGCAAGAAGGGTGCAAATTGCACATATTTGGGCAACCTTGCACGTGTGGTCAGAACAGGTTTGGTGCAGGATCCAGACCAGACCATCGTTTCCCTTCTCCCACTTATTCAAGAATCCAGAAGGTGGCAGAATTACTAAGCAGGTGCTTTCCCTATGGAACAGAGAGGACAATGCTCTCCAGGGAGGTCTGGGCTGGTCTCTCCTGCACACAGGGAGGTTCCTGCCTACAGCAGGACAGACCCTGACAGCCTCCCAAGGGTTTGCTGTGCCTGCAGACCGGTCAGCCAAGGGAAAAACACCTCAGGAAGGGGTAGACAATTCCTTCCTGGCACATCCATGCTGGGCTATCAAAGGAGTTCACCTTTTTGCAGCTCAGTTTACCCCTGAACACGAGAGCCATTCCTGTGCTGGCCATTGGACCACCTGCTCCAACATTTCCTTTGTGAGCAACCTGGCTTTAGAACAAAAGGAAGAACTTGAATTTCTTGGGAGCCCTGCAAAACTAACCCACAGTATGCTGTGACTGAAGGGAAACATCTCAAAAACATAATTTCTGAGAGCCCCAAAGCCATATCCTGTACTGGGCATAGAACCCAACCAGCCTGGATAATGCAGCTGAAGCTGGGAATTCCCACCAAACCTTCTCAGACTGCAAATGCTCCATCCTGGATATCAAACTTCAAACTGAGGGAGAGAGGAACATGAAAGCATGGCCACAATTGTTATTCTGTGTCTGTCAAAACACACCTCAGCCAAAAGATGCTTTGGACCAGGTGTTTCTGAGCCAAGGCTCCTCTGGGGCCTGGGGCTGTGGTTGGATGACTTTATTTCTGCACTGAACTATTGAGGCACTGGGAGTTCCTGACAATTGTTACTGAAGCTGGATTCAGATTTTCTAATGCTGAACACCAGGGAGAATTTTTTCTGGAAGCCTCAGCTGAGGCTGGATGGGAGCACAGATCCATATCTGCTGTCAGAGTACTGATTACTCCCACCCTCTTCCCATGCCTCAGGAATCTCCTCCTTGAGGTTCACCTCTCATATGCCACTGCATTTTAGCCAGCTGCCTTAGTAGCTACTGAAATAACTGCCCTGAAAACCAAAATACAGCTTTTAAAGACACGCCTTTTGTCTTTGCAGATCATGTGAAGAAGACTATGACACAGATGAAGCCTTACCTCCCCCTGAAACTGGAGACAAGTCAGACAAACTAATTATCTCAGATCTCTGAGCATAGAGAAGTGGAAGACAGCCCATATCTTTCAAACTGGATAGCATTTGGTCCCAAGGCACTTGGGAGTTTTCCTTAAATCCATCATTGGAACAATGTGCTTTATTCTGTACACTGAAACTTGAGAGCCCTTTCTGTCTTCCTGTGTAATTGCAATAAGGTAATTTCTATGAAAAGGCTTTTTACAATGTGTTATTGTGCACACTCACTGAAAACGGTGATTGCACCTTGTTTCATTTATATATAAATCCTGTTATGTCCCCAGATGTGCAATAAATGCCAGCATCTAATGATTACCTGTAACAGCTGCATGCAACATCTATAGTGGTCATTTCTCTGTCCTGTGCCACTCTGTCCCCACCAGGAGTGACAAAAGAGCTGCCAAATTAACTTAAATGTGTGTCTAGAAATCTTTTAAAACACAGGTCACAGTGAAGTTCTTTTTTTCTTTCATGTCCTGGAAACTTAGGGGACGTGTCCCTGCATGGGGAGAGTGAAGTGAAGTCCCTTTGTGCTTTGTCCCCAGGCTCTTACCCTGGCTGCTGGACTGTGGAGCTGTGAGCAGTGGCAGCACCACACCAGGTCATGTTCTCTAGGAATCTGAGATGGAGTTACCTGTTCTAGTCCCAGGTCCCCTCCTGTGCTGATCTGCCTCTGGCCAGAGCTTTGTCTGTGTAGATTTCTACTTTGCAGAAGTGTTCTGCAGAGTATTTACAGCAAACACAGATCTCTGCTGTTCAGCTACTGTGTTGTGCCTGGTGTGTACCAGTTCCGTCCATTCCTGTGTTTTCTTCTCCTGTAGCCTTTTTTAACCTGTAGCCAAGAGACTAAGCTGAGATAATGAAGAAAAAAACCAACCCTCTCTTTTAACTAGTAAAGGAATTAGTCTCTATTATTGCCAAAATTTATTTTTCTCCCAGGCTCAGGGAGGAAATGCTGTAACTAATGAATTCCTGCTTTAAGTGCAAAATTAAACCAACTTTTCCCCCTAGAATCACAAGTGATACCTCTGTTCTTAGCACACACTGCTGCTGCAGCTGTCCCGCCTGGCCAGCAGGAACTGTCTGTGCTTCAGCACAGGGATGATCAGAACAAATTCTCAATTGTGGCCCTCATATCTGCACAAGCGGGTCTGGGCCTCACCTTCTCAGCTGGGCCAGGGGTGAGCCCTCCCAGCTGTGCCCAGTCTGCAATGCTGGGATGCTGCGTGTGCTCCGTGTCTCCTGTACCCACCTGGAGAGCCTCAAGCTGTGTCTCCTGACAGAACTCCTGGGAGCTGCCTGTCCCTGTGCCCAGCCAGCCCCTGCTGCCCTCCCTGGAGGCAGAGCACACCGAGCAGTGGAGAACTCGTGTGTCCCCAGGGACAGGACTGCATCCCTGCGGTACCTCCAGGGGTCAGTATCCAAATGAGGAACGGGCTGATCACTCCAGAGCACTCTGGCCTTTCCCAGGAGCCTGTGAAGCCCCAGCCCTGCCTGCCACTGCCCAGGGGGACGTACTGCTGCCTCCCTGGGGTCAGAGCTCTCCCACCATCAAACTCGGGAAGAGAGAAAGGTTTCAGTTGAACTGACCAGATGCATAAACACCCCCCAGGATCCTGGACTTGGTATTTGGGAAACTTCTGGATGCCCAGATTGGTAGCAAAGATGCTGCCAGGTGATCTGCATCCCATAGTAACAGATGAAGCAGGGAGCACTCTGGCCAAACCAAGACAAGCCCCTGGAATGCAGCAAGCACACAGTGTCTGGATCCATTCTCCATCTGCCATAACCTCAAAGGGAAAACCTTCCCTGGGGGTGATTCCACAAATGCCCAAATGCAGAACCACCAGGGAACTGACTGCAGGAATGGACACAGGATGGAGGTCCCAGAGCTGCTGCTTGTAACCAGCTCCAGCCACATTTTCCTGAGAAGAACCTGGGCACAGCAGGAGTTCACCCTTCCCTCACTGCCGTGGTCCAGAGGGGCCTTTCAGTTTGATGTCCCTTTACATCTCTCCAAAGACTAAGATTCCTCAAAAGGAACAAGAACCTGACCCCATTCTAGGCTGAAATGGAACCCTCATGGTCCTCCAGCAGCAGCAGCAGTACTGCAATGTCTCGTTTGCCAGTTCTGGAAATCCTCAGTCACCCACCACTTCAGAGTCTTTCTAATCTGCCTTTTGCAGAGGACCTTTAATTGAACCCATCCCTGAATTCAGGCTCCCACCTCACACCACACCAGCCTGAACTGGTGCCTTTCTTTGCAGAAGTCAGAACCCAGAGTCTGTTAAAAATCAGCAGCTGCCTTCCCAAGGTTTGGTTCAATAAATGGAAACAGGAAGCTGATAACTGCTCTGCTGAGCCCAAACCAGCCCCTTTCTCCTACAAGCATTTAGTATTGCTACAACAGAGTGAATCCAAACCCAATCCATGCTTTCTGGTAGGTCAACACAAACTAATCCAAACTCCCACCCCCAAATTTACAGCAAATGTTTTGCATTCTATGTGAATAGGAGGACAAGCTGCAGAAGGCACTGCTACTGTGCTGGCAGTGCAAAATCTGCAGCAATATTCCAGGAATGGAAATCCATTCTCTCTCCCTAAAGTACTTGAAAATAACCACAATTCAGCAGGCACACGTGCATTAATAGAGGATGTGTTCTACACCCCAGCTGTGACTTAGCCCTGTCCCCAGCTGCTCTGGATGGAAGGTTTGTAACTGCAGGATTTAAGTGAGGTAAATTTGGGAACTCCTGTCCTACTTCCATGCTTTTTTCTGGGATAGTCAAGGATGCTTGTGTCCAGCCAGCAGAGCTGCTCAGCTGCAGTGAGGCAGCCCCGGAATCCCTGCCCAAAAGATTTGTAGGAGTCCCTTGGCTGTGGCTCTGCCTCCTGACTCCATGTCAGTGCCACTTCCGATGTTGCATCCCTGTACTGGAAGGACACATCCTGCATTTTTCAGTGCACATCCAGCTCACACTGAAGGCTTTTTCCTTACAAGTAGTCAGAAAAGTGAGTAAAATTCAGTTTTGCATGATAAAAATGTGGTTGTGCTTATTTGTTCTCTCTAGTCTGCTTTTGTCTAGCAAAATGAAGCCCTCTGTTCTTACAAACCCCTTGCTTTTTACTGTTGAATCACAAATATTTTCTCTCTGCCGTACTAAGATGGGCAGTATGGCTCAGTGTTACTGCTGGAATGGTACTAGTTGGATTTTTTCTTTCTTTCTTCTAAAATCTCAGTAGTACTTGCTGCATCCCAGTTTCTGGCAGTGAACCCTGGGCACTGCTCCAGCTCCCCTCCTGCCTGTGAGGGGCAAGTGCTGCAGAACAGACATGGAGAGCAAAAAGGGATTCCAAAGCCTTCCTGCTCTCCTGAACCAAGGGTTTAATGAAGCTGACTCAAAACACTCTAACCAAGGTACTGGGCTTAGTTTCTGAAACAAAATAGTCCTGAAAGACCAAGGCTAAGTTCACTGAACTATCACTGTAACAGTATGGATTTGGAATCTCTAGATCAGCATCTTAGGTCTATGCAAACAAAACTGAACCTCAGTGACGAGCATGAGCTACTGTAAGAAAAACATAAACAGACTTGCCCTCGTGTGCTCATCTTCTCACTGTATCACTGGGTGAGGGGGTTAGAAACTGAATATTTAATAATGATAATAAAGGTTCTCATACTTTGTAAAAGTAGTTTTGGAGACATTTTGTGGTGGCATGGTTTGATCTTTGTATTTTTACTTTATATTTTCTTCTTTTTTTTTGGCAAATAAAGGACTTTTGAATTTAAAAAGGAAAACCTGTCTTGCTGGTGGGGTCGAGTGTTACTGCTCACTTCATCCCCAGCTTCTGTGCTCAACTCTCCTTCCCTGCTGTGGTGAGCTCACACCACCCAGGTACCTGCAAGTAAATGCCTTCCAAAGCCAAAATTCCAGGCTTGCTTCTCAAAAATACTGGGATAAAGCAATCTGACCACTTACCTCCCTTATCTGTGTCCTCAGTGTGGAGCACTGTCCCTGTGATGATTTACCTAAACACTCAACTCCCTCATTTTAACCTGTCCTGAAAAAAAAAGAAAGAGATGTCTCCTAGATCATTTGCAAGTGGAATGAACAAGAAAGAAAGAAAGAAAAAAAAAAAAAAAGAAAGAAAGAAAGAAAGAAATAAAAATATGAAAAAGAAAGAGGAAACCAGTAATGCCTTTTCTAATTTACCTGTATGGAAATGCTCAAGCAGAGTCAGTGTGTTGCTCTCGTACTGCTTCACCAAGGGGTGCCTAAATCTGTCTATAGAACGGTCACCTTTTGGTGAGTTTCTTTAGGCTATCAAAAGCACTTCAATTTCTAAATTTAAATAGTTAAGACCAAAGATCTGCCTGTGATGTTCTCGGTAGTCCTGGAAACAGCATCACCTACCTTTCAGAGGGGATCTCCTCAGCTGTGCCACACACACTTGGAATGATCCTTACAAAGGTGCTTGTTTCTATCCTTTCAGTTCCCCAGTTTAGCAATCAAAAATTCTTTTCTAACTGTTTTGTATAGAATTTAAATAAGAATTATTGGGGTGGCAGGGGGGTTGCTTCTTGCATGCAGTAAAAAGATAGTTCTGTGCTGGGTCATGCCAGAACCTCTGCACCATCCCTGTGCCACAGCTGTGGGATCTGTTCCTTGAAACTCTGGGAGTTTCACTGAGGGAGCAGCTCCCTGCTGTGCCAGAAGTTCCTGCCTTGGCAAACAGGCTTTTCGGGTTTATTTCCCTGTAACTCTGCCGGTTCTTCTGACACCAGCAGATGCTGGGGCTAGCAGGGGCAGCCCCGGGCTGTGCTGAAGGCACCCAGGGGAGCCTCTGCTCAGGGGGCAGCTGTTCCCTGCCCCCTCCGTTCCTGGGAATGTTTTCAGCTCCAGTGCAAGGGAAGAACCTCTGCAGGGAGAGGCTGCTGTGGCCCCAGTGCCCCTGGCTCTGCACCGTGGTCAGACAAGCCAGGGAGCGAGAACAGCTCCTGCTGGGAGAGCCGCAAGGTAACAAACACATCCAGGGGTCAATTTTTTGTCTCCCTGTCCCCCCTCCTGTGGGATTTAATCCCAACCCCTGGTTTATCATAGAATCGTTAAGGTTGGAAAAGACCCCCATGATCACCAAATCCAACCTTTGACAAAGCTCCACCCTGCCCTCTAAGCCCTACCACCGACAGCCACACTGACTTGTGTGTTTGAATGTTTTTGAACGTGTCCTGATGTGTGATAGCTGGGAGGAGCCTTTCCACTCCACAGGGAAGAGCAGAGGGCTTCTCCTCCTTGTTCAGAACCACGTTCAGATCTGGATGGTCAGTTGGAAAAGACCTTGTACCACTCCACGTGACCATAAACTGCTGCTTTTTGGTTTTGACTCTGCTCTACAAATTACAGGGTTTTAAGAAACTTTGGCAGTTAATCCCTGCCTTCAAGGGAATTGGGAAGAAAACTGGAATATCACACACTTCCTCCATAAGGAATCCCCAAGCAGCTCCCTCTGTGTAAATGCTGAGAACAGCTCCTGTTCTCAGAGCAGGATCCAGAGCAGGAGGAACACCAGGAATTCCCAGCTGGAGCTCTAAGGATCACAGAGCTGCACCCCACCAGTGACTGTCCAGCTCCTCGGGATGGACAGCAGGGACAAGTCCCTCCTGGGCTGTGCTGGACTGCGCTCTCACCCTGCCCTCTGCCCCAGGCAACGCAGGAAGGCCCCACACCAGGAAGCTGCTGTGGAAGGAATGCTTTCCCAACTGGAGCTGCTGGAATTCCTGTCAGCACCAAGACGAGATCCTTTCCATTGCTCAGCTCACGAACAACTAGCCAGGAGGGCAAGGAAACCAAACCAAGCCAACCCTAATTTAAACAATTAGGGAATTAATCATCAACACACTAAGTAGCATTTAGACAGTGAGTTCAACATATGCCACACTGATGCCTTCAGCAGTTGCAAAATAGAATTAGAAAACTAACATTTATTAAATCAATTTGAATTTTAATATACATTTCAAGAATGTGGCAGCATAAAAGGAAATGTTTTTAGAAACAACCTGAATCTACCGTTTGCAGTTTTACATTAACCATCAGGGCTCTCCTGTCGACGCTCCGAAACACTCTTGACCTAAGTTCTCCAACTTTTGGTACCACATCGAATGCAGCAGTGAGATAGTAAAGATGCCAAATACTCCCACATTTCTGGAGCAAAGGTACTTTGTATTTAATTTAATGAAAGTCCTAAAAATGTACCATCAACAATCTCGGCAAAACTGAACAGCTCTGCAAAAGCATCCGGACACAACCCGTGCTGTGCAGCCACTCCCAGACTCCGGGTCGCTACTTCGCTTACACGTAGTGGACTAAGAAACAGATTTACATTAGTAGGTCACGATCAAACCACCAAATTAGAGACTGGTAGGATCCCTCTGGGTCAACACAAAAATCACATACAAGTTTAACTAAATACATTTTAATAGGACATCGTTAAATCTCATGAGGGCTAAAAAACACAGATCTTAGGTACTTGGGTTGGCAAATAAAGACAAGAATACTAAGAAGCATTTTCCACCATTTACTCATTATCAAAAATATTTTTCAACTCTTCTTGCAAAACAAAAACAAAAAAGTACAGACTGGACACGTACATCACATTTTTTCTTCCTATGGCTTTAACCCCCCACCCTGCCCACCCCACAAAAAAGACGGGGGGAGAAACAAACCAAAACCAACAAAAAGCTCTGACCACATTCACAGAAAATGACACCATGGTACACTACAAAACAAAAGGAGGTGCCATTTGTGTCCAAAGGGTTTTGCTCATTTCTCGGTGAGGAACCGTCATTGTACGTGCTTTGTGCCAAATCAAAGCACACCCAGCGCCGGGCCGGAAAGCACCGCGGGGGCTCTGCCTGAGGGAAAGGGAAGATGGAAGCAGGAAAGGAACTAAAAAATCCACACGCTATTTAACATGCTGCTGAAACAGGAATGGCCTTTAAAATCAGACAGTAATGTTTGTGTTCGAGTCAGCCCATGTTCGGGTTGTGCTCTATCATTCCAAGAGGAGAATTTCTGCTTTCACAAAGCAATCTCAACTTTTTAGGTTTCCAGTGAAGACCTGAAGGCACAACTCAGTCTTGTGCCTGCACTCTTATTTAGGGATTGCGCTGAAATCAACCATTTTTGCACAGAGCCGAATTCCCAAGAGGAATTCTTTCACTGTAACGCTTTTCCAGATAAGCTCGACAACTTTGTTATTTTTCTACTTTCGAGCCTTTTGGCCCAGGTTGAAAAGCAATGACCTTCAAAAGCTGCTTTCAACATTTTAGCAGAAAGTGAGATAGGTTCAGGGTGGAGTGAGTTATATATAGCTTATTCTGTTTAGCAAACACCCCAAAAATTTGACCTTTGCTAGCCCTCGATCCTGTGCCCTGGCTGGGAGGTGCCTGTCAGTGGAGAACTCACCTCCACGGGAGGGGTCCCGGCTCTGTTACAAACCTGATCAAACAACCCCCCCAGTGGTGGTAAGTGCTGGAATCTCCCTGTAGCCCTGGTACCGATGAGCTCCAGAGGGAGGAAAATCAGCCAAGGACTCCCTGTAACCCGCAAAACCCCTTCTCTTCCCTAGGAGCAACAGCAGTAAAACACCAGGAACTCGGGAAAGGGAGAGGATGGTGCTAACAGAACTTGAGCCTTCGCAGGGTACCGGTGATGTTCTCCCCCAGCCCAGCCCCTCAGGGACCTGTCACACACAAGGGGCTGGCACAGAGGGGCAACTGAGCAGGGCCGTGACCTGTGAAGTGTCAGGACGACAAACCCCAAGGATGGTGTCATTATCAGGATGGGGTATCCAAGCTGGAGCTCGACCTTTGCACGCACCCGACCCTCCTGAGCCTTGCCTGCGGCCTGAGATGCCTTTTGGCCCGCCAGCTCCCTCAGTAGATTTATTAACCTTGTTTTACCTGTATGCTGTTCAGCACGGGGCACAGCCAGTGCTCACCATCACCACTACCTACCCTTTCCGGAGTGTATCCCCCAGCTCAGTGCTGCCTTTCCCACAGGAATGTCAGGTCATTTCCTGCTCACGGTGACTGTAACCCATCAAATAATTATTCTTCTACACCATCATCTAGCACAGTTGAGATGCACTATCTGGATGCTACACTGAAGCTGAAGCTTTGACTGAGCACAAAGCATGAGCAAGTACAATGAGGTCAAATATATTCCTTGTCAAAAGATCTTGTGATAAAATCATTTACATCAGCAATCGATCTCAAACTATGAGGTGCTGTAAGAACTAAAAACAGTTTTAGGGTAACTCCTCCATTATCTGCAACTATTTCCCAGACACTAATACACAGAACATAGCAATGAAAAACACTTGATACAAGTGATCTAAACGCAGGAGCTCCAGCAAGTTAAACAGAACCATAGCTGCCTTAAACCTGTAGCAGTTCCCCTACGGATGGCAGGGAAAAGAAAGAAAGGTTTAACAGTCATATCTCATGTCTATAGCTTCATCCAAACTTTTCTCATCGTGTGTACTGGCAGCTAAAAACGTCGTTACTGGTGACCCTGTCACATTGATTACACTGGTGCTTGTGCTGGCATTGCGCACGGCAATGCTTGTCACATTAATGCCCAAAGTAAGCCGAGTCTGCTCCAAGGCCTTTTCTGGCACTGCAAAGGCCTCCAGCTTCTTCTCCCCGTTAGCCATGTAGGAGTTTTGGCAGCCACGGCATATGCAGTCAAGGCAGGCTTTGCGGTTCGAGTAGCAAGGGCAGCGTTGGCCACGGCATGTAAGAACACTTGGATTTTGGGTGGCACGACCACATTTACACCCTTTCTTTTCTTGTGGCTTTTTATACACAGTTTTTGTCGGGCTTCCTGGCATAACGTTACTGCTGGGAACTTTCTCCTTTGCCTTGTCTTTTGTTTTCAGCACCCCCGGTTTGGCTTTCGGGTGGGATTTCTTAGGGGCATGTTCCAAGTTCTTTTTCATGCTTTTGTTAGACAGGAGCACAGTTTTACTGATTTTGGGAGTAGTTCCTCCATTAGGTACAGTCGCAATAGGCTGCAAAGACATTTTATTTTCCTGTTTGACCGTGACGGGAGCCGAGGCTCCCAGTGTTGGGCCGCAGATGATGCTGGAGATGGGCAGCGGCTGAACCTTCTCGCTGTCGCTTTCGGAGCGAGAGCGCTTCCTGTTCAGCTTCGCCACCTTGGGCGTGGCCGCCGTGCAGGAGAGCCCGTGAGGAGAAGCATCTGTGGACATGAAAATGTTATGGCTGAGGGGAGGGGGGGAGAGCTGCAGGAAGGGGCCGTTGGCCATGTTGGCCTCCAAGGCGGGCTGCAGGTTGGAGTCGCACACCTCGCTGCTGGACACGGTCTCCAGGCTGCGCAGCACCTCCTCCACGCTGAGCAGCAGCGACCCGCCCGGCTTGATGTCCTCGCTGAAGCCGCAGATGTCGATGCCCGCGGGGCACAGGTCGCTGGTGGCCACCGTGTCACACACGGGCTGCAGCCCGCCGGGGATGTCCTCGGTCTTGATGTAGTCCCCGGTGCCGCACACGTCGATGGCGCTGGCGTGCTCGGGAGAGGGGATGCTCACGCCCAGCTTCTCCACCGACAGCCCGTTGCAGGGGGGCAGCCCGTTGATGACGGAGCCCCGCAGGTCCAGGCCGGGGGCGCTCTCGGGCAGCGCCGTGAAGGCCCCCGGCGTGTCCGTGGCCAGCTCCGAGGTGGAAGGGACCGGGGAATGCGTCAGACACAGAGCCAGGGCCGCGTCCGAGGGTTTCTCCGGCTCCTCGTGCAGCGGGGCCCCATCCTTGAGCAGAGCCAGCAGGTCTGCAGAGCAATCCACGGCCTGGATGATGTCCCGGGCCAGCGGCGTCTGCGTGATGTACTCGCACAGCTTCTTGTAGCAGTTCACCAGGATGCTCAGCTGCTTGTTCTCCTCAAACTGCTCGTAGTCCTTGCACCAGCTACACGAGGGCTTCATCATCATCTTCTTGCCTTTACACGTTTTGCAGACATAATGCTGACAGTTGGAGTTGGTAGGAGCAATAGGGTCTTGTAGCAAATTTCCTGCGGGAAAAAGAAAGAGGAAGATTACAATGGACTTAAGGCAGGTTTCTGGGACGCTACTGGATCAATTTTTTGTACTATCAAAAAAAGTTACTCAAAGAGTTCAGTTATTCACAAGAAAACATCCCATCCCAACAACTGCCTGTACAAATTCTCCCATCTGCCAATCTGGTTTTAAAACATTGGATAAAATAAGGAGAAAACCATCACACCATAACTTGGGTGCTGCAGCCTTTAGAAACATTCTCAACTAAAACACTACTGATCGTCTTCTCCCCTTCAGCTTTGTCCATGGAAATTTACAGAACACACATGATTTCTATGAATTTACCAAAAGTGATATAATAAACTCCCATGACAAAGAGAGCAAATCTTACTGCAAAGATTTTAATGGAATTAGTAAAAAAAATGGGAACAGAGCAGAGGGAAAACTCTGAGAGGAATGTAAAAATTATGAAATATCCACCCCTAAAGGGAAGATGACACAGCAGACTTTGTATTTAGCATTTTGTGAAGGCATCAGAATAAAGAATTTTTTCAATATTTTACTGTTAGAATAAAAAAAAAACCAATAAAAATCAGCTACTAAAGGAATCCACACACCCCTGACAGTCCAGAAAGTTTCAGACCCCCAGCACTGACAGTCTGGAGGGTTTTGTCTGCAGATCCCCAAAACTGTGAAAACCTGGAAGAATGGGTTTGGTTTTCCTTAAGAATAACTCAAATATTACCTAAGGATAACATTTGAAAGAATAAGTGAAACTAAATTCTGTATAGAAACAATGCAACTAGTTCCTATATCCAGAAAGTGACAGTATTGCTTGGCTATTTCCAGGCAGCTCTAGGCCAAAAAGATATTCCATCTCCTAAATTAAATTGCAGAGTATCTATAGCCATCCCCAGCAACAGGCCTCCCTCCCAGCAGCACATTGTCAGCTTTGACCAGACCCTACTCCCATAAGGAGCCTCTGCAGGATGAGTTACAGCCATCAGGGAATTCCCACACAGATTTTCCAAAGTGAAAACAATCTGCTGCAACAAGTGAATAAAATTAACCAACTTGGGAACAGGAACTGATGTGCATCTATCAAATCAGACTGGTATAAAAGCCCCAAAATATCAAAGCTATTTTCTCTCATTGCTCACTTCTCTGATCTCTCTTTGGGAAGGGGCTGCTCCAAGCCCTCCACCTGAGCCACGGTTCCGTGGGTGTGGCTTGATGTGAGCTGGGTTTTGTGCAACAGATCACAAGATTCAGTGCTCAGGCTGCCAGTACAGAGTAATTGTTAATAAATGGAGAAATACAGTCGTTTCAGCAAGCTGGCAGGTGGCACAGACAGGGGCACAGAATGAGCCCTCCCAGAACAGACAAGACCCCACCACATGAAGCCGGGAAGGTTTAAAGCCAGCAGATGGAAGATGAAGTCACACAGTCCAACCTGCAGGGGGAATGATTGGGTGTTTCCCAAGTTCCTTTGAAATGAAATGATATAAACACCAACACAGGCAGAGGTGGCCATTGTGGTCCTAAGATGGGACTTGATTTTAGGAGAAAAGTTCCCTGAAGGGAACAAAAGCAAAACTTGAAATCCCAGCAGCTTCTCAAAGAAGTCCTGTCCTTCAGCAGAGTTCACCAACAGCTGCCCTGACCTTGAGTCCAACAGGAACACCAGGAGCCCTGGCCAGTGCTGACACTTCAGAGCTTGGGACTACAGTGCCCCCAGGGCCAAAAGCCACCAGCACTAATTAATTCCCATTAATTAATGACACAAAGCAGTTGGGTGCACTCCTCATCCACCAGCAGCCTCTCTTGGCTCCTTAGGACAGTAAGACTGAGTTAAGGCTTTACACAACTAAAATACTTCAGAGATGGCACCAAATAAACAAGATACCAACTTAACTTTTAATTAGATTTTAAAAAAGGCATCACCAACAGTGCATTTTGTTTCTCCCGAAATAAATTTGGCTGAAACTCCTGAGTATGTACAAATGCTAAAAGAGGATACAGGAAAATCAAAATTTCTAGAGGCTTTGAGGAAAAAACCAGACGGACTGGCAAGACAAAACACTTCACATGCTCTCACTGACAGGAAGAACAGAGCAAGTTCTGCTCCCAGTAAATGCCAGGCAACCTACACTGGAGGGACATTAGGAATGCCTGAGCTGAGGAATATTTTCCCTTTCAATTCATATCTCATTGAATATTCATTCTTCAAAGTTTCTCTTTTTTATGGATTCTATGGCACCATTACTCTCCTCAGTCTTAGTACTGGCAAGTCAAAAAAAAAAAAAAGTCAACCATGAGATGCTAATTTCTCATAAAATTATGTTTCATTACTTGTAACACTCTTGCAGGGAGGGGCACTAAGTCAGCAGCACTGTCCCACAAACAGCACCTGAGCTGCTTTGGAACCTTGAGGTTTTGCAAGATCTCACTTTTGCCTGGTGGCCATCAGTGCTGCCCCTCTCTAGAAATTTGAAAATTTGTATAGATCTCCAAGGTACAAACATGGTGGGCCCTGAAGTGAATACTTTTCCATGCTTATAATTAGTATTTCTCTAAGCTAAATGTAATTTTTCATTTTACTGTACAGCCATTCACCTGCATTAGGCCTTTCCACAATTACTCATTGCAGATCTTCAGTTCCACAGCCCTGTGTAGCCTGGTGTTACTGAACCCTCTTTTGTAAGGGGTTTATCAAAACACCAAAAGCAAAATCGTGTTCTTACAAAGCCTCCAGTATGACACTTTCCTTCCACATCAGCTCTAAACTAGCCTGATTTCAGAAAGATTGACTAAATACACACATTAACATCAGCACTTACAATTAATAAGGAGCATATACAGAGGAAAAACTTTTAATATATTATTTACCAAACATCCTGGCTGATCTGGAAAGGCTGTCCCGGGAGCGAGGTCACTTAAACCACACGGAATACTTCCTGCTGTGGTCCTTAATGAGCATGATTTCACACTACAGGGACAGGGGAAGCATCTGCAAATTGTGTCTCTGAGACCAAAGGGAGGAGAAGAACTGGGAATCAGAACAATTGTTAGGTGTCTGTACCCACCAAATATGCTCCTAATGGATGAAATTCACTGGGAAGAGGCTTGAATAGGTACCTCCAGCCATTCTCACCTATCCTCAGCAAAGGCAGGAAAGGGCTAAACACAAACATCTAACTCAGGTCCTTGGAAATGCTACTGGAACATTAATCACTGAAAATTACCTTGGCTTTTCCAACCACCCAAAGCCTTAAGAATTATTTCACTATTAAATCTTAATTTCAAGAAGTAAGATAGAAACAAAGAAGTCAATTTTTTTTCACAAATACAAATGTATCTCTGGGCTTCATCACCACCGTTTGTCAGGCAGAAGCCTTTGATCTTGGCATCCACGGGACACAGGAGGAGAGGGCAGCAAGGGAGCTCAGCCCCCAGTGTGTGCCCAGCAAACAGCACGGTGAGCACGAGTTTATTTTTAACCCACGATTACAGAAACAGAAATGCTGAGCCTCTACCAAGCTCTGAGGAACAGGAAGCTCTACCCATCTAAGGCACACATAGATTTCCACATGCCAAGGACCCCAAAGTCACATCCACAGCTGGATCTTTGACAGCTGCTCTGCTACACTGTCAGCCTTTTCATGTCGGGATTAAACATCATCTGATTGTTTCTACTGAAATAATTAGCAACAGCCAGAAAGCTCCAACAACTTGCCACGTCCAAGCTCCAGAGCTCAGGAGCTCCTGAAGGACAGGAGCTGGTTCTCACCGACTGTGGCACTGTTTGTGCTCAGCCACCCCTGTACCTGCAGCTGCAGCACGGCGGGAAGGACCAGCCCTGCTGTCCCCACCACCCTCCCTGAACTGCTCTCTGCTCCCCCACAGCATTTCTCACCCAAGAAATGATCAGCTGGAGCCCGCCGAAGAACGAGCAGCAGCTCAACGAGGCTTTAAGGCAAAACACAACAGAAAATACCCTCAACAAAAGCAGCATTTCTCGAGTTGGATAAACCCCCTAAAAGCACTATTTGCAAAACTATCTGACGACAGACAGGCAGGCATATGATGAGCAGCAAAAAGGTCTGTCAGCCATCTGCAGAGGAATACAACAAACGTGTGGGATCTGTTTTAGAGGGGTGGGAGATCTGGGTACTTCCGAAAAGACAAGAAAATGGAACACATTCGGACTCACAGAGGTTAGTGCAAGGACCAGCTCTCATGGACATGACAGCAGGGAAAGGTCTCACAGATCCCAAGTCCTAACAGCCCCCCACTTCCAGACCTACACTTGGGGGTGGCTGCACCATGTTGGATTTGATGCATTTCACCAAAATTGCACCAAAGTAAGGAGCCAGACTCCCCAGACCGATTTCTGTCCCAGCCCTGCCCTAGCAGTTGTCCCAGGTAGAGAAATGTTGGTCAGCTCCTCTCCGTGAAATCTGCTGGATCCCCAGCAGACTGTTCTGTCATTCTCTACCCTAAATACTTCCAGGGTGAGGTTTCATGTATTTTGGATGTAGAAACTTCAGGGGTGGGATGCTGTCACCCAGGTATCCCACCCAGCATTCCCAGAACACATCCGTGTGTGCAGTCATTGCACCCTCAGCTGAGACACGAACACACCTTTGCAAAATTCCCGGGGCAAAGCTCTGACCCTCCGGCTACAGAAGGGGGCGTGGGGCTAAGGGCAGTTCACAACAACACTACAGATGAGCCATCCTTTCATGGGCTTTGACACAAGGTTCTGTACAGAGAAACTGTTCAATTCAGCCAAAAAGTAGAAACAAAAAAATGTTCCCCAAGACTCCCAGCACAGAACTCTGAGAAACAAGGAGAGTTTCCCTGTGAAGTACGAGAAATGATTTCTTCCTGCAAACACCACCCTTAGACCACCCCGACCACACCACCAGAATTTGACCACGACACCCACAAACACTTACAAACTCCCTGTTGGGTGAAATGGAAATGTGGGAGACACAAAAAAACCCACCAAAAACCAAACACTAAAAAAAGACCCAAATCAACTAAAAATACTTATTTCAAGATTTTTTTAGAGAAGACATTCTGCTGGGCTACTGAATATTTCTGCACATCCTCCATGAGCACACAACTATGAAAAAATTGCTAAAGACATTATTACCCTCATATAGAGACAGTTGTGACTAATGAATTAATGTTTGTAAACTCTTGGGGAAAAAAAAACAACCCTGCACTTTTTTTGCCTGAGCACCATGGGAACCCAATTTAACCATGATCAGAAGACAGTTAGACTATTTTTCTTCACATTTGGAGAAATACAGTCAACCTCTTTAGCTGAAGTTCAAGGAAAAAAAAACTACAAATTGCATTTTAAGTGCAGAAGGGACTGCCTTGTTCTTTGAGTCCACCATCCACATAACAAATAACAGAACATTTTTACTAAGTCCTATGTCAAAGTTATAGCTCTGTTTGAAAGTCCTTGTGTTTACAAAATCCCTGACAGGAAAAATTTTAAATGTATTTTTAACAAACTAGGTGGTAAAGTTCAAACTTTGAGGCTTTAAGAAGGTGGATAAATGAACCTTGTTCACCACGCAGTGTAAAATTTTCACATAATGATATTTTCCAAAAGTCAGGATTGCTGTCTTTTGAGAAGTTTCAAACAGTGACGTTACCATTTCTCCTATGGGTATAAAATAATAACATGTTTCCAAGCTGCAGAAACACTCTCAAGAGCGAGAACTTGCTTTGGACGTTATAGATCCAGTTCATCACATTCCCTGAGCAAAGAAAAAGCAATGAAAAAAACATTTTTCCACAGCAAACAACAACATGAACATCAGCATCTTGGACTGCAGTGTGCTCTCCAAGGCCACAGCGTGAGAGGGAGCCAGCCGTGGGCTGACATCACTGGGGACACTCGGGGGAATTCCTCCAGGAGAGCAGGGAAAACTGTGCTCCCTGCAAAGCAGCGTGCTCGGGAAAGGCTGTGCTGCCATCACTTCTCAAGTCATGGCCCAGCCCCAGGGAGCTTCTTCTGGCCTTACTAAAGACTCCAACACAATATCCAGGGACGCTCAGTCCGTGTTTCCGCGGCCTGAGGTGTCAATCGTAAGGCGGCAAGGCAAACAAAGGCAGAGGAACGAGTGCTGGAGTGCTCAGTGCCCACGGACCAGGACAGCTCAGCCATCCCAATAAAGATGCCTCCTGGCAACACATTAACTCCTCTTTAAACACTCGGGAAAACAATCAGTTTAATCAATATCCTCAGGCACCACCAAACCCATCCATCACCTCCCAGCTCCTCAAGCAGGAACACTCCTCTCCAATGCAACCCTCTTTGGGAGCCGCTGTCAACCAGCTGCCACCGAGGGGACCACAGCTACTTCTCTTCCTACTCGATTTTCTTCTAAGGCAGAGGAGTATTTTTAGCTTAGAAGCCAATTTAAATTCTACTGGCAGAACTTTCCGTTATCAAAACTAACTGCAGTACAATGCAGACAACCTTGACAAAGCAGTTCTCCCAGGAGTCACACACAGGGTTTGAAAACAGGAAAGGGAAACGAAGTTGAGTGGGGAGATTTTAAGAGGAAATCACCCAACAGGTTCTTGAGTAAAAACTGGTGTATACAGAGATGTGAGACTGGACATTTTATAGACAACTGCTCCCCAGACCAAGCACAAAGACCAGGAATACCTGCAGCAGAAGGTATTTGATAGGTACTTAGTCCCCCAGCCCATGCTCCCTGATGATTGTTTCAGAGATGATTATTTTTCATATTCTTCACAAATTCAGAAGTATTTTGGCAACCATTCATGACATTTTTAAGAAGAAAATAATGTACTTTTAAAAACCACCAGTAGTTTTATTTACAGTATTTCTCATAACTGAAAACTAAGGAAAGAAGAAAATGTCAATGGAGAAAATACCAAAAAAACCCCACAGCACCAGACCAACTGAAAGACAAATCTGATCTGGCAGCAGAGATCATGAATCAGCCTTCACTCTCCTCAACCTAGGGAGAATGGACAAGGAAGAAGTTCTAAGCTAAACTTTTCCATCTCAAAACTTATAAAACTTAAGTTTTTTCACTCTAAAACTCTGTTATCCAAGCTCAACTTAGCCACAGCTCACATTCCAAAGGGAAACTCCAGTATCATCCATATAATTAAGCTTTGTTATAATGGGAATTTGTTTCTTCTCCCTTATTCTGTATCTGTGACAGGAGAATGAACTTTCCAGGAAGTTTCCACCAGTTTCCATCCCTTTCTCTGGGGGAAGTTCAGTGCAGCTGTCCAGGCCCAGCTCACACCATTTCCCAGTGACAGAGAGCAGCCCCCAGCGCTGAGCTCTGCCTGGGACCTGACCCACACCCCAGGAGCTGCCCCCAGGGAGGGGCACTGCGGGACACAGCAACTGCAGGGGCAGAGAATCAGCTCAGAGAGAGGGGAGGAAGAGGAGCAGAAGCCTTCACGTGGACAGAATGGCACCAAGTGGAAAATTTTACACAACTGTGTACCACCAACTATGGAGACATTTCAGATCTAGTGCTAGGTAGAATTGATTATAATATGTAATTATATTACACACTCCATTCAACTTACTTTGGCAGGATAAAACTCCCAAAACAGGCTATTGCTTCTATAAAAGAGCAGGAGGGAATAACATCCTTACACTAACCTTTACACAGAAAAACAAAAGTCAGCAGGTTTTATTTTATTTTATTTTATTTTATTGGCAATCCATGCCATTGCCCATGCTTGGGAGTCACTCCCACAATGCTACTGCACCACAGAGCCTTCAGCCCCCCGGCTAAAATTATCAAGAGCTGCCTCAGAGCACCGGATGGGCCCTGTGAGGTACCAGTCAATGCTGCCACGGGTTTCTTTGTTCCTCCCTCCCCTAATCTCCCTAAAGCCACATGTTGTCTCACATCCCCTTACTGGGATTACAGGATGTTGAAGACAAGAACTGGATTCTCATCCTGTACTTCCCAGCACCAGCTGGGTTCTTGGCCAAGCACAAAACGTTGTCCTGCAGCCCTGGCAGCTCCAAGAAATCCCTCAATCAGCAGTAACAATCTTTCACATACCTGTGAAATGCCTTTCAGAGATTGCACGATGGCAACGTTCAATGGATAAAAAGCTAAGCTTCCCTGACTGGCAATCATATCTCTTACAAGCATTTCCACTGAATTTCAGAGAAGGTTGGTAATGCTGAAAAGACCAATGATTTGCAGTAACCTGCATGGTATCTGAACCAGGGAATGGCACTGCTAAGGTGTTTACCCCAATAGACAGCACCTTTAAAACACAGAAGTTCGTTGCATAAATTCTACTACGCTATTTTTAAACTAAATGTGGTATTAACATGCAATTTTATAATAATCACTTTATTCCAGAGGCTGAATCTTGTATTTCACATCCTCAGAACACAAGGCATAGCCCTTCTGCCTAATGTACACTTGGGAGCAGTTATTTTCAAGTTTTAAAAGCACTAGGAAATATTGTCTTATACATCCCTATAAAAGGATGATGTATTACCCTACAGCACTGTCCAGGAAACTGTCACATGATCACACTTAAATCCTAGAAATACACACACAGCTGTTCCAACTACAGAACCAAACCCTTATCACCCATCATGAGGCAAGAGGGAGACCTTGAATACACCCAGAACTGATTCAGCTGACTTACACTGACATACTGTATTTACATTTTGGCTTTCTACTGCTGCAACTCCATGTGTGCCAATCTGAATCTGAAATCAGAGCTTTAATTAGAACTTCATAATTATGTGGGTCCAAAAACTTCTGCCACCCCCTGCTATGTGAGCTGGTGTAAAAGACTATGGGATCACAAGGAAATGAGCTGGCTTATGCCTCGTGCTTTGGGTGCACAGTGAAAGCCCAGGAATGTTAGCAGATTTATGTAGCTGGCACTCATTTCTCCTAAAAACAATTCCCTAAAATGAAAGGGACAATCGTGACCATGGAATTAATACCTACAGCATAACAAAGCCTTACAGAATGCACTCAAGAGAGATTACACACTGAGAAAAAGCTGATGACATAAGGAGCACTAATTTGTAGAGTAACTTCCCAAGGGAATTCCTAGAAGTCCAGCACTTTAGACTTTAACCACTGCTGACACTTCCTGCAGCATTTCTCCAACAAAGCACAGTTTTTACACCTTTGCACTCAGCACTTTACAAAGATCTGTGCAAGGCAAGGACCAGACACTCCGAGTTCCATGTCCATGGACCCAGAGCCAGGGTCCATGGATATTTGGGTTTCATGGTCTAAACAAAGGGGGCAGAAAGAGGTGAGCATCGGGAAAGCTTTCAAGTATTACAACAAAAAACCCAACCCAAAGTTACACTGCAGAGTTGGCTCAGCTGGTCAGAGCAGGGTGCTGACAACACCAAGGCTCATCCCTCATTCACTAACAGCTGGATTCCAGGGCCCTTGTGGGTCCCCTCCAAATCAGAACATGCTGGGATTCTGGCAGAGTTTTGGGTGGTCACAGAGCTCACTGTCATGGTCTCTCAATGGAGCCTTTACTTCAGCACCTAGATTTTTATCTTTTAAAGCACCAAAGCTAAAAAGACTTTGATGGTTGTACAGGATTTAATGACCTTAAATATTCAGAAGGCATAAAAAGTGTAACAGCTCTTAGCACTAAGAGAAAAGGAATGCAAAAAGCAAATGAGAAGAAGATGGACTGGCCTTTACCAGCCTGAACTGCAGATTTGTGACACGGGGAACACCAGAGAGAGCAGTTCTGTGAGGGGCAGGCCCACTCCTCAGGCTCAAGACAGACACCAGAGTAACTCTGTTTTACTGCACGGCTTCACAAGAGTGTGGAATTTACTGAGGCCTCTGGACACTGACACACCACAAACACAGTCCAGGAGGCACAGATAAGACTGGTTAATCAGCTCTAAGCAAAACATTTGAAATAAACAGCAGCTGCAGTTATCTGAAAGCTGGCCACAGTAGAAAAAAAAATACATGCCAAAGGAATAACCTGAATATTCAAAGAAAATAAAGGGTCAAGAGAGAAAGCAGAACCATCAAGAGGTAGTTTTTGAATAGGAATATCCATGGAGGCACAAGGAAATAGAAGAAAACAAACTAAAAACGTGGTTTGCTCTACCAAACAGAGTGACAGAAAAACCAAGCAAGAAAAGCTGAAGAAGGGGAAAAATAGCTCAGGAATTTGGGCAGGGACAAATTAAAGACAGACAATTTTAACATCACAGAGTGTAAAACTAAGACTGCAAAAAGCCAAGAAGGGAAGAAAGCAAGGCAAGGAGAACAAAGAACACATTTCAGAAGACCAGGCCTAAAGTGGAGAGGCCAGCGAGCACAGCAATGCAAATATCTTATTAAAAAAAAAATCAGAACAATATCTGCCTATTTTTTGGCAAAAGCAGTCTGGTGACCGACCAAAAGCAGGAAGAATTTATGGCAAGAAAGCACAGCTGGGGTTAGAATCAATCGGGACTAAGGTGATAAATAAAAAGCAGGGATGCATCAATCCCAGCATCGGGATTCCATGAGGAAAAATCCTCAAGACAAATTACTTCAGGAAATGACGATGCAGAGATCCTGGGAACGGGCTCCCTCTTTCCCAGTGCAAACAGATCTCTATTTTCAAAGACTTTAAGTGGGAGGAGCCAGTAGCAAGAGGATAGGAAGCATCTAACGCTACTTTAGCCGTCTCGACAGTTAAATCCTGATCCTGTAAATAAATAAAATATCTAACTTTTTAAACCCCAGTGATTCAATGCAAATTCAGTGTAACACACACAGCGGTATCGACAAACACAGTGGGCATAAAACCATTCGGTCAGGAAAATACAAACACGGCAGGACTTAAAACTACCAGAGGGAAAAAAAAAAAGAGACTTAATAAAATGTAACCAAGAAGTCTAACAGGTCAAAGCCGCCTCCCGACACTGACCAAGGCGTCAAAAGGAAGTTCAAGGAAACCCAACAGTTTATTCCAGAGCTCCCTCCCAGGAACGGACACATGCCCCCAGTCCATCAGCACAGCAGAATGCAATTCCTCCCCAGTATTCCCCACACCGTAACACCAAAATTCCGGACACTGCCGTGACCCACAGTACACAGAATGCTCTTTTGGGGGCGATGGGAATGGGGAAAGCCCAGCAGACTTCCTGCCTGTTTGCTTTTTATGGGAATTATTGTTACCGAACAATTATCTACTAGGCACCAAAAAAAAAAAAAAAAATCTATTATTGTTTCTGTCAGCTTAAAATTCCTGGCTTTCAAGGCTTTCAATCGGAATTACTTATTGTTTACATTTCAAGGAGTGTGTGTGTGTGGGGGGGGGAAATTACGAAGTTCCTCTTCCCCTGCCTCTACGGTCCGTATATCGTTTTGGGTATCTTTTACCACGCTCGCTCTCAGTCCTCGCTTTTATAAAGCTGAATTATTAACGATTAACTCGACTATCCCAGAGCACTTCAATAACCACTGACAACTGCCTTGACGAGGCAGCGATGGCAATAAAGCGCTGCATTTTGAGGCGAACGCTCTCTCCACGCCACCACCGCCTTGGCAGCGTGCGCGGCTGTTGAGACACGGCCGCTGCCGCCTCCCTGCCCTTGTGACCGGCCCTGCCCGGGGCGGGCTCAGCCCGGGCTGTTCCCACTCACCGCTCCCCGGCGCCGAGCCGCCCCCCCGGCACCGCCGGCTCCGGGCCCGGCAAACTTTGCCGGGAGCTGCCGCGGGCCGGGCCGGGCCGGGCCAGCCCCGCTGCGGGCCCAGGGCCGTGCGGGAGCCCCGGGGAGGCTCATTGTGCAGGAACAAAAGAAAGATCCTCACCGCACACGCAGCAGGAGAGGGACTGCCTGAAGTAGGGCAGGAGCTTGTTAATCTCGGAAAAGGACTGGGGGTCCGCCGGGTCGTAGTTGAGCACCAGGCGGCTCGCGGACACGTAGAGAGCAGTGGCATTCACCGGGTTCATCGCCGCCGCTCGCTGGCCGCCGGCTGCGCGGTGCGAAGAAGGTCTGCGCGGGCCGCGGGGGCAGGTGGCCCCGGGGCGGGGGCCGGCCGGGTGTCACCTTGGTCCGGGGCCACCTGGAGCCGCGCGGCAGCGCCGGCGGCAGCGCGGAGGCCGCGGCGGCCCTGCCGGAGGGGG